>JAAMXJ010000169.1:108422-178136 GCA_019693375.1 Asterochloris erici | reverse complement strand
TTGTGGCCCACTCGCCGCACGCCAAAGACTACAAGCAGTTTCTGCGCAGCCCGCGCAGCATCGGAGAGGTTCCCATCATCCTGCCTCCTTGGGAACAAGATGAGGTCCTCGACCTGCGGCAGGTTGTCTATCCTGAGATTTCTACAGAGCAAGTACGTGAAGAACATCTGCTGCTGCACATTGTACTGAAAGTCTCTGTTGCCACGACCTGACTTTTTCCAAGCATGTCAATTGCAGGCCCTTGAGCGTCTGGCCAGACGTAATGGCATTCCAAGAGCCATATTTCATGATCCCACGGACGAAGGGGTTACTTAGGCCTTGGCACAGGTCCCCTTCAATGTTCTGATTGAGCCGAATGCTGTATCCGACACGCCATTTCGCCAGGCGCACCCTCTCATTGTGTTTCACCCTACAAAGTGGCACCAATGTGAGCTGCAGTTGAGCCCCATTTGCTGCCCTTCCCCAGATGGCATTAGCCATTCACTTGTTGTGATGCAGGGAGAATTTTAGGCCTGGAAGCGTTTGTGTCCCGCAAGGCCCACATCACAAGCAACTGGGTCCGTCGCGTTGCCACAGAGCACTTTGCCTGCACAACAGCAAAGCACACTCACGAATGGCTGCCGGCAACCGGCTCTGCTGCCTAGGCGCTCCCCGGTGAGCTGTTGTGTAGCATGCGCCACACGGCAACATGATGCACCTGGTGGCCATATGTCTGCTCAGGTCATGCGCTCCACACTGCCTCAATTTGCATCTCTGCGCAGGGTATGCAGGCGTTTCGTGGCGAGCTGTTTGAGGATGTTGCTCACATTGCTCTTGCTGAAGGCCATGACCTGCCCACCAGGTGGTGCCACATGCACTGCACAGCTTCCTCCCCTGCCATATCTATGCTGCTTGACAGATGACCATCTTGCTCAAGTTGCCAAGGCACAGGAAGTCAGCTGTGAGTTGCTTGTTCAATGATGATGTCATGCTGCAGGGAGCTTGTCAACCAAGGTCAAGGGAAACAATAGAGGGCGAGGCTGGCTAAGCTTGGACAGCACACTGTCAACTTTGGCGCGCTGGACCAGATGTGGCTTTATCAGCCTGAGCATTTGAGCAGGCTTCAGCTGAAACAATATGCCAGACAGCAGACATGCAGTTGCTCTGGCAGGCAAGGTTGCAGCAGACACAAGGCAGCCCAAAGCAGCAGTGAATAAGCAGTTTTGTTCTCTCTCAGCCAATTGCAGCTGTCAAATGGATGTGACATGCACAACGAATCCATGTTACCTCTCTGCTGTGCCTAGATTGAGCACGAGCTAACACTGAGGGCTGCTGAGAGTCAGGTGGCCATGATCTGAACACCAGGAGGTTCCAAAAGTCACTTTCCTTCAAAAGGGACCTTTCAGGGTCTGCACAAGTTTCCCGCAAGCATGGCCGGCAGAGTCTTTGCAGAGGTGATATGGGTCGGCTGCGAGCTCGAGCTCCACTCCATGACCCGGGTGCTGCCCTGCATGCCCAAAGGGGTGCAGGAGCTGCCCACCTGGAGCTTTGACGGCAGCCAGACAGGGCAGGCCCCAGAGCATTGCAGCGTGGTGTACCTGAAGCCCAGGAGCATCCATCCAGACCCATTCAGAAGTAGTGGGCAGCACGTCCTGGTGCTCTGCGACACTTTCACGCCCCCGCAGATCGAGCAGGACGGCGCCACGGGACAGGCAATGCCTCACAGCAGCAATAACCGGGCTCCCTGCGAAAAGGTCATGGAAGCAGCGGCAGCGAGCGACCCCCAGTTCTCTGTGGAGCAGCAGTTCACTCTGCTAGACCCAGCCAGCAATTGGCCGCTAGGTGAGAGCTGGTCAGGTGTTGGTGCAGTCATCAGTCACTTTGCAGCGTTCTGCAGAGCCACTGCCTGAGAGCCCCAGCTGCTATCTGCACCTCGATCGCACTGCACTGGGCTACTCTGACATCTCAGATTGCTTACCAGCATGCTTCACCTCATCTGGTCTCTTCTTCCGCAGGTTGGCCAGAGGGGAGAGCTCCCGACCCTGGCATCACGAGCTTCTGTGGGGCAGGCACAGGCAATGTCGCAGGGCGCAACCTCATGGAGGAGCACATGGCAGCTTGTTTGCAGGCAGAAATCTCAATCTCAGGTGAGCCTAGAGCCCGATGCTTGCTACTGCAGGGGTACATGGGGCCTGCTGCAGCTGCTGCCGTACCCAGCCCTTCTTGCACAAAAAGAAGGCCTGCCGCCGTGCGCAGTCACACCTGCAGCACCCCATGTGGGCCACTGTCGAGGCAGTTGGTTGCTGCCCGCCACTTGCAGCCTGTCCAGCACGTCCAGACAGGGCTCAAGACCTGGCTCAGCTCGTGCTGCGAATTGGGCAGCTGTCAGGCGTGCGATTGCTGATGCAAGCTGTGGTCTTGTCCTATGGTCAGTCCCGTCTCATGCCTAAGGTGGGGGGCTGCATTCAGTCAATGCTTGCTGGCTGCAGGCTCCAATGCTGGCGCCGTACCTGGACAATGGAGCTACAGCCTGGGTCCCTGTCCTGGCATTCAATTAGGGGATCAGCTGTGGCTCAGCAGATACCTGCTTATGCGATGTGCAGAGAGGCAGGGTGTCACAGCATCGCTTGATCCCATGCCTGTGCCTGGCAACTGGAGTGGGTGCGGGGCAGCAATACAGTACAGGTGAGGAGCTTGCTGGCTGGGACCAGCTGACCATAAGTGGCTTGGCGCTGAGCACGCCTGGCTGTGCACCACTGAGCCCGCCTGACCACTGGGGCTGCACCATACCAAATGTTTGCTGTGCAGTCGCCTGCTTCAGCCAGCAGTGCATTTGCCACTCAGCTTCACTATCATTACAGCTCACAGCCTTGGTCACTCAAGCAACTCTTGCCCCGTCTACAGCACGCGGGAGACGCGGCAGCCTGGCAAGGGCTGGTATGCTATACAGCAGCACGTCATGCGCCTGGGAGCTGTACACATGCAGCACATGATGGTGTACGGGCAGGGCAACATAAAGCGCCTGCTCAGTGCGGATGCGGGGCGCCAGCACCTCGCCTTCACTTGGGGCCTGGAGCAGAAGAGTGCCTCAGTCTGCATCCCACATTCTGTCCTGCTCCAGCAGCAGGGGCACCTCGAGGACAGGCGACCAGGTCAGTGCGCCCTGCGCAGCTCAGTGCACGCCCCTGGCCTGTGATCGAGCCCAGTAGGACACCCCTGCCGGGGCCCAGACTAAGTGGCCTGGTTACCTTCTGCCCACCTCACAGGTGGCGCTGCACTGCGGGTGCTTTGGACTGCAGCCTTACGTCAGGGTGTGTGCTGCGGCTGCGCATGCTGTGGAGCCAGTGCGCAGAGCACAGCCGTTCGCACTGTCAAGAAACCCTCAGCTTATTGAGACTGCGCGTGTGGCCTTGTGGCAGGCCATCACGTGGTGCACATGGGCTGCGGGTCATCACGTGGAGCACATGCCCTGCATCAACCTAAATTGATCACTAACGCCCCAGTCAGCGCTGACCATGCCCAGGCTGCCTGCCGAGCTGACATGCTGTCCTCTGCAGCCTCCAACATGGACCCCTACCTAGTGACCATGATGCTGGTGTGCACCACCCTGGGCTACTCCCTGCCCTTTGGCATGGACTCGGATCAGCACAGCTCCTGCTCAGAATCTGTTAGTGAGGCGCTCTCCAGGGGGAGCAGTGCCATCCTCGAGGTGAGGAGTGCACGAGCGTCCATGCAGTTGCCCATTGTGCCTGCCTCTTGAGCCATGCTTCTCTGGCAAGCCCTGCCACGAGCACCTGTCCACCGTGAGAGCAGGCACTGAAGTGGGGCTGCATGACACCATGTTTGTGTCCAGTTGCAAGGCTGCTCAGCACACCTAGCAGGTGCCTGAAGCTGGCCACCATCTCTGAGTGATGAAGCGCTGCTTTTCAGCGCACTGGCGACGAACCTCACTTCGTCTCTTGCTCAGCCCCTCAGGCTTGGTGCTTGTCTGATGCAGGAAATGGAGCAGCTGGACTCTATCTCATCTAATTCCCAGGGCACCTCCCCGTTTGAAGCTGGCACCCTGGCAGAGTGCAGTGAGGATTACGATCCCCATTCGTCAAACCACACCCAGGTGTACTCCGGCATGCAAGTCTGAGGAGTTCTGTACAGCCATCAAGCAGGTGCCTTCCTTGTTGCCAATAAAGAGCACAGACCCAAGCAGCGTTGAATCCTGATTTGTCACCCTCAGCCCCCAGCAGTGTTCCACTAGTAGCCTGTGATCAGAGTAGTCTGCGTGCCTATTGCACTTCTGGAAGGGTTCAGTCTGCTGGTGGCTGCTGGACAGTTCTCGTCTCCCAGTTGTGCCCTTGCCACATCATCTGGGATGTGCAAAGCAAGAGGAGTGCAATACATGAGAAAAATGAAGTGGACAAGTGTATGCCTTTTGAATGATGTTGGATCAAAGACAGCATGATGGCTGTCTGAACTAGACTGGCTCAAATTCAGCCCTCAATACTCAGTGTTGGCAAGCCCTTAGCATTGGGACCAAATGCCAAAGATGTGACTAAAAGGCAGTCTGGCTTCCATTGCTGCGGAAACCCTGGTGTATCTGTGTCCAAGCTGGAAGGCCCAACAAGATCTGCTGGCCGAATGAAAGCAGCACCCCCCAGAAAGCTGCCCCGCTCTACCTGCAGCCCAGACAGCGATCGGACGCGTTAAGTCCTAAGTAGGTTAACCTGGCTGGAGATCTTTTGCAAGGCGAGATCAGCAGGCCTGGAGGTGAGAGTCTGACTGCTTTCACAGATCTTGCCAATTTTGTTGCAGTCAGCTAGATGAAGACTGTGTTGGCATGCCCCCAACCATTTTGCAACTGCTGTGCTTGCTTTTCATCACACAGGAACCAGGCCTTGCGGGAGGCCAGCCACAGTGCTCATTCTAGCATCTGCCCCTGAGCAAGCCTGGATGGGGGGAGGAGAGCCATCCTCTGACGGCAATGATGTGGGTTGCATGGAACTTCTCTCGGCGTATTTCACCTCACAGTGCTGCCATGACTGCACTGGGTGACCAGAGAAACCGACATGCAGGCTCTTTTGCGTGAGCCTGTCCACGAGGAGCAAGAAGCAAAGGATGTTGCTCCTGGGCAACAGACGGCAAGCATGCTCTTGTACATCAGCAGTGCTGCAGACCCTTGTTGTCTGTCCCGTCCATCTGTTGCCTGCACTTTGCATGCTCGTCTGGCAGCCAGGTATGTGCCTCAGGCCAAAAGGACTAGGACATGCCTTTGCAGCAGCGCATGGAAGTGAAATCCCGATTACCTCATCTTGGTGGCTGGCACATTGCGCACCTGCCAATTGCTTGGTTCTCTGCCCTTGGGCCTTGCTGTTTGTCTTGACTGACAGCCTGGTCCGCTGCACACTGCAGCTGTCACGAGGACTCACTTGTGAGATTGCCAGCAATGGGAGGCTGCCTGACATGCAGACCTGGCGTCACCACCTCAGAAAAGCCCTAGGATATGGTACTGCTGGCATTGCTGGAGCTGCTGTCGGTCCTGCTGCGGCGAGCACAGGTTTGGGCGCCCTTGGCTTTTCGTCTGTTGGACCAGTGGCTGGCTCCTATGCTGCCGGTGTCATGTCTGCGGCAGGGACTATCAAGGCTGGTGAGTTGCAGCTTGTTCAAGTCACAGGGCTCCCTGTTGGCTCCGATGCATGTGCATTGGCGGCATTTGTGTGTTAGGGACATTCACATTCACACAGGATCCTCTCCTGCAGGCAGCTTGTTTGCCTTTGCACAATCTGCAGCAATGGGCGGCACAACGCTGGTCACTCTACCAGTGACAGTTGCCACAGCTGGCACTGGCCTGGCCGTCTACTCACAGCGCAAGCACATATGCAAGGCAACCAGCAGGGTGTACAACAAGTGTGTTAGGAGGACAGCTACAGAGGGCACCAGCCAGCCACCAGAAGGCATGTAAAATAGGCGTATGGAAAGTCCCATCTCAGTGACAGCCACCACAAGAAGGCACAGCCTGCCGCACATACCTTTGACAGTCCCTGTGCTGAAGAAGACTCCCTCTGTGCCGAATGCAGTACATCTGCGACAGACTGTATCATTGAAGCTTGTCAATCAGAGTGCAAGGTGATTGCGTGCAGATAGGAGAGGCAGCTGGGCGCTCTGTGGCTTGCTGCTTGATTGCCAGAAAGTCCAGACCTGAAAGCCATTGAAGGGATTCCAGGGATGCAACTGAGGTGGAGCACGTCTTTGCCCTGTTGGGCCACAAGCCTGAGGCCTTGTCCGAAGCAAGCTGGTAGAGCTGGCGTTCATGCTGAGGACGAAAGACAGGAAGTGGGCCGGCAAGCCTCATAGCCTTCGTTCATGGATGGGTCCCTCAGTCTGAGAGTCTAAGTTTGCATGCATGGTTCGCCAAGCCACCCTTGAAGTGGTGTTCGATAACAGTTCAGCTCAGGCAAGTGTTGGACTGGCCATGCAAAATGTCTGAGGGACAGTGAGAATTAGTTGTGCATTGCATACATGGCACTCCACTGTGCTGGAAATGCTGTGGTGCTTGTCAAAGCTTACATGTGGGGATTCGCCTGCAGGAAGTGCATGATGCACTGTGGGCCACCCCAGGCGTGGCCATTGATTACCACAAGCTCATTAGAAATCATGATGTCAAGGCACGGCCATGGCGCAACAATCAGCGTACCATCAGCTTCTGGACGCCACTCAAAGCCCCTGCCTTTGTGTGCAAAATGATAGGTGAGGTGCAGCAGTGTGCTGCCGCTTTCTGCAGGCATGAACGGCTAGGCAGACAAGACCTGATGCTCAGGACATTGTTTGTTTTGCATGAGGCTCAGCAGCCCATGGCTGCTGCAAACCCATATCTGCAACGGCCACTGCAGGCAGCGATTTCCCTCAATCTGCATATGCAGCTGTCCTTCACATGCTGCAGGCACAGATGTGCTCAACATCCTGGACAAGCAGGAGCGCAGCTTTGATGCGGCCACAGGCAACATTGTGGTCAGGTCCACCCCCGAGCTGCAGAGTGCGTCCGGCAGCAAGTTCGTGACCAGCGTGGTCTTCACGATGCACAATGTCACCAATGGGCGCAAGACCTGCAGGGTAGGGGCCTTGCCATCCTCAAACACTTGGCCTTCAGCATTGAAGTGCAGCACTGGGAAGGGTATCAAGCTGATGCCAAGCTCCTCTCAGGCAAGTTGGGTTAGCCCTACCTGAAGCCAGACTCTTGAGCAGTTGAGCCCAGCACTTGCTGTCCCCCCCAGCAGTTGTATCTGTGGGCAGCAGAGGGTCCAAGGGTTGGCTCAGGCTCGGTAGGCATCGCTGCTGGGCAGGGAACATGCAGGTCTACGGTGCTTGGTTTCACAGAGCTGAGGCCAGGCTGTGGCTGCCTGTGATTCAGGCATGGTAGCGCACGTGCCCCTGAAAGCTGGGAGCTCAGCTCAGCCAGACCCGTTTGAATGCTGACTGTTCTGCCTGCCTGACATCACTTGACATCCCACAGCGTGTATACCCGCCTGTGCCTGCAGATGGAGGCTGTCGTGACCTGTGAGGCTCTAGTGCCGTGGGCGCTCCAGAGCACAGTGGAGAGCCTCATGATTGCTGAGGGCGAGAAGAGCTTGGGCAAGCTCATGGCCTTCACCAGGGAACGTTACACTGACATCAGGGCCAATCAGGTGGGTATTGTGCTCGTCTGGAGGCTTTGCAGGGGCTCCTGTGCCGACTGATGCTCAAATCAGCACCTGCCACAAAATCCTGTGCCCTGTCAAAGCTGAAGGAAGGCAGGAGTGCTGGCCACAGGCTGTGTCAACTCAAGCCATCACCACAGGCAACCCTCGGAGGCCTGCAGCCTCACCCTCTGTCTGTTGCAAGCCTGTTGGCTCCAGTGATAACTGCTCCAAGTGTTGAGCGGCTGTCCCAACATGCCATGCTGAATGTGCTTTGCACAGTTGGCGGCCTCAGTGTTGCTGTTCCTTGCCCTGCTGGCAGTAGGTAGTGACAGAAACCTCAGCGTTGCTGTCAGTTGCCCTGCAGACATTGAGCACCTCTGGACGAAACCTCAAGGGTTGAACCTTGCCCTGCTGACAGATGGAACCACTGTGCAAGCCCTTACTGCTGCTGTGCCTTGCCCCTGCAGGCAGCAGGCACTGCCCAGCAGCCTGTGCGCAGCCTGACCAAAGTGGGAGAGGATGTCTTTGTCGACGCTGTGGAGACTGCCTCTGCTGCAGCTTCCGTGGCTTCAGACCTGGGCCAGAGTAAGCCTTTCTCCTGCTCGCCTGCCCAGCTCACCGTGCTTCCCCCTCTGTGTGCTTGACGGCATACCACCTGCTGCTGGCCCTGTGCATGACGCAGCATCTCGTTGACGTGCCCTCAGCAAACTGTGGCTGCCAAACAGGCTGCAGGCACACTGTCTTGCATCGAAGCAGTGGTACGCAGCTGCTCCGGACTGAGTGGGTGCTTGGGCTTGCAGTGAGTGACGTGGAGAGTGCAGTAGTGGTGGCAGCAGATCCCCCTCCGCCAACATTTGGCGACATGCCGTTTGAGCAGGCCATGCAGCTTCATATGGAGTACCAGCAGAAACGCACAGCTCAGACTATGCAGATGCTTGGCGGCGTGGACGACAGGTGTGTGCACCTGGCGGAATACAGCAGCCAAAGAGCTGCTGTTGCTTGCTGCAACATGCCTGCCTGCTGCTGCTTGCCTGTCTGTCGATCTTGACAAAGCCACAGTCCGAGCCTGTTTTTGCAGCGCAGCATGCTCAGCTGATGGTGCAGGCAGCAAGTTCAGTGATGTCTGGCGGTGCTGAACGAGCTGCCTGTTTCCTTCTGCCTGGTATGCCAAGGTGCTGCCTTCCCCTCAACCCCCGACACCTCAGGCTTGCCAAAATGCAGATTACAACAACTGGCTTCTGAGGTGTCTGGGATGAGGACTGAGCTGCAGCAACAGCAGCAAACCCAGTATGCCCTGCTGTACTCTTTGTGCCTACTGTCAGGCATCAACCTGGGACTGTGTGCCTGCCTGATCTACTTGAGACGCAAACAAGCACCATGAACAGTTGCCACCAGTAGTGACCACCAGTTTTGCTGAAGGTGAGGTATCAATTTCATTGCATGGAGCGGTTCATGATGTTTTTCAAATCTTCATCGAGACATTGAAGTCCTGGGACTCTGGCCAGCTCTATGTCCAGAGCGCCCTTACCAGAAGGGGTCCCTGTATCTGAAGACCATGCTTGCTGCCACCGGGGCTCTTCAGAAAGAGATGTTTGTTGGAGACCTCCCAGAAGCGCTGTGTCCGTCATGGCTAAGCTTGCATTGAGGGCACATCTCTTCTCAGCAGAGGCAGGAAACTCCTCCTCAGGATGCACACATGCAGTTGACGGCTCAGCAGCTGCTATCTTAGGTGCGCCTCACACTTTGGCAGTGCTGAAGAGACGGCATTGGGTTCCTGCTGAGATGTTTATACCACCTCAGGACATGGTCTTGTTCAGGAATCGCCTTGACGCAAAAGCTGTCCAAAACTTGTCAAGACTGCCATCTTCTCTGTAGCACCTCTCCAGTAGGCAGCTCCCTGCTCTCTCCCTGCACTGCCTCAGGTACAGCTTGATCCTATCTGCAGTCACACACACACACAGTGCAGTTTATGCTAGCAGGCTCCAGACCTGGGAAAGAGCTGATGCTCATTTGCACCTGCGTCTCGTTTGTTGGTTGGTGCTGAGACCAGGCCGCCGAGGCAGAACCCAAAGTCTCCAGGGAGACGGAAAGTCTCATGCGCCAGTGTGAACAGCTGCTTTGCGGCCTCCTCCCTGCAAGGCTTGCTGTCTGACAACCCTGCAGAGCAGCAAAATGACAGCATTGATTGCAAGACAATCCCAGTGGCGCTGCAGCTGGCGAGCTCCAGCTGAAGAGCACAGCACTCACGCTTGAGGCAGCTGCTCAGGAACAGCGTAATGTACACCAGCAGCTTGTCTGCTGAGCTCTTGATGCTGAAATTTGTGAATAGCACATTGGCCCTGCACACTAGCCAAGCGCTGGCCCCGCATTCCTCATGCTGTTACACATGGTGTGTGGAGCTGTACCTGAAAAAGAATACAGCCTCCTCGACCACATCTCTGCTGCCTTCGACCCCTCCCGGCTTGGCATTCAGAGGCAACAGAGGCAATCCGCAGCATTGATCGCAGGTCTCACAGCTAATGGTGCAATGATAGCCCGCCATGGCTATGTGCAGGGTGCCAGTCAAAGTGCTTTGACTGGGAGGGAGATTTCAGGTCCACAGCCATTTGGCTCCCACCCAGCTCAAGCTGGTGGAAAGTGCGAAACGAGTTGCCAGACAGCAGGGAGCCCATTGCTGCACAACCTGCACTGGTTGCTGACGTTTTGATAGCAGCGCTTCTTGTCAACAGGTCAGCTTGAAGTGCAGTGGTCCTGGGTTGGTGCCCCTGCGTCTGAATGAGCACCACCAGATCCCAAAGCAGACCATGCAAGCACTTTGGTGTTCTGTGCCCTGTCCGACTGAAGAGCTGGTATTCTGAGGCGCTGAGACGGCGCCATATGGGGCCAGTGCTTTGGCAGAAGCTGCCCTCTAACAGCCTGGAGCCCTCTGGGTGATGGCAGGCAATGCAAGCTGCAAATGGCTGATGTATGTGGGCCCTTGCCAGATGTGGCAAGGCCTAGTGTACTTGCTGTAAAGTGGAGCTGAGGAATGCAGCTGCTTTGCTGGATGCCCTCAGCCCCCAATCGAGGGCAGTGGATGCTGTGGTGCATCTGTTTGGTCATCTCGTAGTGCATAGCATGCTGTGCGGAGATAAGCCAACACGCCATGGCTGCTGGGGTTGACATGCACATCCTATGGGAGGCGATGCTCACCAGGGCTTCTCGGTCCAAGGCTCAAGCTGGGCGGAACCAGGCTGCGTGAGGGACACATGAGTGGACCATCCATCAGCTAGGGTGCGATAGGTTAACAGGACTTTTCCCACTGCAGTTCCTGTGGTAAACCCCTCTCGTGGCGGCAGTGGGCTTTGAAAGCAGATAGATCCGATGCAACGGCTGCCGGGGACCAGGCAGCACTCCATTAGGTGTCTGCACTCCTGTCAGGTGTGGCACTCCTGTCAGCATACATGTGGCAGTAGTTGCTGCAATTGTCCATCCACAGCCATAGGCATGACACTGCCTCCCGAGCACTTGTGCCCATCACCATCCTTATTGGACTGACCTTTGCTGCCCACCCTCACCCTGTTGTGTGCGGCAGTGCACATCCGCGCATTGCTTCTGCGCATGGGGATCTAGCAGCACCGCTGCACTCTTGGGGCAACTGCACAAAGTTGTCTGGGCCCTGGCTTTCGGCCTGGGCATTGCTCCATGCTGCTCCGCCTGCGCCTGCGCACAACTTGCTGCTGCTGCCGCTGCCTGCAGGGGGCGCCTGCAGCGGCACTTGGCCGATGCAGGCTGCAACACAGGTGCCTCAGCGCCAGCAGGCGGGGCCTGCACGTGCGGATGCAGGCTGCCGCCACAGAAACGAAAGTTAGCCGTCTGGACTTTGTCGAGCAGGCCCCTCCAGACCCCATTCTGGGTGTGTCTGAGGCCTTCAAGCGCGATACCAGCGAGAAAAAACTCAACCTGGGCGTGGGCGCATACCGCGACGAGGACCTCAAGCCCTATGTGCTGAACGTGGTCAAAAAGGTGCGTGCAGCGCGACAGCTGGCTGGCACACAGCTGCGGCTGGAGCCGCTCTCAATCATGGAGCTCTGCTTTTGGTCTCTGGGCTGGCACTGCTGGCGTGCAAGGTGTCTCGGTCTTCTTCTAGTGCCACCAGCGGCGCCCCCACCTGAGCTGCACTGCGGTCAGCGCTGTCTGCGCTGCGACCCCGCTGGCCCGGCCAGGTCTCAGCAGCACAGTGCAGCGCCGCGCTCAGTGTAGTGGGGGCCTGCCGCAATGACTGCCTTGGGTATCATGCTGAGCACCTCCGGTGTGGGGCATCATTGATGCTGAGGCCTAGACTGCCTCAAAGGACTGCTTCCTGCTGCTGCTGCCGGCATTGTCTGCGCAAGGTATACATAGAGCTGGCTGCTGCATGTGCAAGCCAGCAAGCCGATGCGATCTGTTGTGAGCATGCACAGCACCCCCTTTCAGTGCTCTGAGCATGCACAGTATTTCCTGAAGCACGCACAGCACCTCTGGAGTGCAGGCTATGGAGTGGAAGCTAGCCCCTCCCAGCATCTCTGCAACGTGTAGCCTGCCTACCTCAGGCAGCCATGCTGTCGACTCCGATCAACATGCGCATCACACCTGCGGCAGCTGGCTGCTTGTCTCTGCGTGCCAACATGCGGGTGCTGGCTCTGCACAGCACCTGTGCAGCGTGCAGCAAGCAGGGCCACCTTCCTGCGCGGTGCTGGACCTACGCTTACAGCATGCAAAAGGCTGTCTTGTCGCACGCAGGCCGAGAAGCGGATGCTGGAGGCAAACGAGAACAAGGAGTACCTGCCCATCGATGGGCTGCCGGCCTTCAAGAAGGCGACTGTGCAGCTGCTGCTGGGCTCCTCACACCCCGCAATCAAGGATGTGAGCCTGGCTGGAAGCCCTGCCCTGATGCGCCTGCCAGCCGTTGCAAGGGGTGACAATGCAGAGGCTGCTGGGGTCCCATAAGCTGCGTTCAAGCAGGCACCGCCCCTGCCCAGATGATGTGTCAGCAAGCCACGTGGCACACATGACCACGCAGCTGCTGCTGCAGTCCTGCTCTCTGCGTTCACAAAGGAGCCTGCCTGCTGCGCCTGAGTTCCCCTGCTTGAGGTCCCAGGATTCTGTGAAGCCGTGAGCCACCGTTCTTCATGTCCATGGCTGCCTCTGGACACGATCTTAGCTGTGCACCTGCAGGACCGCATCGCCGTGGTGCAGTCGCTGTCTGGGACAGGCTCCCTGCGCGTGGGGGCAGAGTTCATCTCCAAGTTCCTGCCGGGGACCACTGTCTACCTCTCAAACCCTACCTGGGGCAACCACCGCAACATCTTTGCAGATGCTGGTGTGGAGTGGAAGTACTACAGGTGGGCACTGGTGGCGGCTGAAGGGGCAATCGCAGGTTGGGCGGCCGGTCATGCTGTGGCGATGGCTGGCACGTGGCTCTTCGCCCATCAACCGCTGGCGCCTCAGGAGGGGGAGCTGCACAGGCTGAGCTGCTTCTGTGCTGGGATGGCAGGCGGAGATTGCTGTGCTTGCTGCATAAGAGCTGCTTGCGCAGCTGCCGTTTTGTACCATCTGCTGTCTGGACTGCATCTTGTGCAGCCATGCGGCAGGGTTCCAGAGGGCAAAGTCTACAGTCCCTCATATGCCGTGTCCTCTGTCTGGCTCAGTCGATAATGAGTCAGTGACCAGGCATGTGACCTCACCTGGCTTGGCCGACAAATCAATCAGAAAGTAGGCATATGACCCTCACCCCTGTCAAAAGCCCTTGCCGCCTGTCTATTGTGCAGGTACTTTGACCCTGAGACTGTGGGCCTGGACTTTGACGGCATGTTTGAGGATCTGAGCAACGCACCTGAGGGGTCCGTTGTGGTGCTCCACGGTGCGTGCAGGACTGCTGGGGGCTGCACTGACCTGCTGGGTCCTGCCTGCACACCCCCTGCATGTGCTGCCTGTATATCTCAGAGTATTGCAGGAGTGCCTCTTGGGTCCATTCGTGCTGCTTGCAGAGCTCGGCGGACCTGCAGCTGCAAGCCTGTGCACCCCATGCAACTGCTGCTGCTCTTGAAAGCCGTTGCTGCAGCAGGGTCTGAGGGGCCTGTTGCGATCCTGCCCAGTGGGCCTGGTATCAGCAGGTCGTCGAGCCTCCTTGCGCTTGTGTGGCCCCTGTCCATGCCTTCCAAGTGGCTCCTCGTCTTCTCCTGGGTGGGTCGCTTGCTGCACACCCGAGTGGAGTTACTATGTGGGACTCAAATCAAGAGTGCTAAGCTGCGCTGACAAGGCTGCAGCCGCTGTCTCGCTGTCAGTGCGCCCAGCCCACAGACGTTGTGGCTGCAGGGTGTGCTCACAACCCCACCGGCATTGACCCCGACAAGGACCAGTGGGGCAAGATCGCCGACCTCTGCAAGAAGAAGAACCTGTTTCCCTTCTTCGATGTGGCATACCGTGAGTGACAGCTGCCTGCATGAGGACGCCACACTGCCTGCAGAAGGCAGCCGAGACGCCAGTCTCTCTGTGCTTGACTGCTTGGGGGCATGTAACACAGGGTAGCTAGCTGCAGCGAGGCAAAAGTCCAGCTCTGCACATGGTCTCTACAGGGTGTCAATGCTGTCATAGTGGCTGCCCCAGCCTTAGTGGCTTTTAATGCCAAGTCTTGTATATCTCTGCAGCCTGAGCTGTTGTTTAGCCCCTAGTGATCCCCAGCTGCCACTGCCTACATTGATTTGCATGCGGGCGGCCTAGAGTAGCAACCAGTGCCTGCCAAAGCAGCAGCCAGGCAGCAGTCCAAGGTGACAGCTCACCCTGCCACTGCCTGCAGAGGGCTTTGCATCTGGCAGCCTGGACGAGGATGCCTACGCCCCGCGCTCCTTCATTGACAAGGGTCTGGAGGTCATGGTCTCCCAGTCTTACTCTAAAAACCTAGGTAGGGCAAGCCCTCCCATGCTCGACAGGGCGCAGTGCAGACTGCTTAGCTTGGCTCCTGCCTTGCAGCTTGTTGGGCTCGTGATTGTGGCCATCTCGAACGCTCTGCCCCACTATGGTTTGCTGCCCCAGTGTGTGCCGCCGTCATGGGACGCCGCCCTTTGATATCGGCGGTGGAGGAATGCACAGTCAT
The DNA here is from genome assembly GCA_019693375.1 of Asterochloris erici. NCBI lineage: Eukaryota > Viridiplantae > Chlorophyta > Trebouxiophyceae > Trebouxiales > Trebouxiaceae > Asterochloris > Asterochloris erici. The sequence goes on along the minus strand of JAAMXJ010000169.1, from coordinate 163,376 downwards.
CCTACAGGTTCTAGAAAGGGCTGGTAGCCATCCTAGAAAGGCCTGGAGGCTCATCAATATGTGATCTCCTTGCCCCCCAAGACTGGTCCTGAAGCAAAAGATCTTGCAACATCCTTGGGCCAGCATCCTCTGCATCAGGCACAGCTGCGACTCGGAGAGGTGGGCTACGCCCCTCAGCGTGGCAGCCATAGCCCTCTTCACCGGTCCATGCTCCCCCTGCGGCCCGCTACAGCACAAGCTGCACACTGGACCGCCCTGCAGGCGCTGGGAGGCCTCATCCGGCACCTGCCTCACCTCTTGTGCTGCCTGACCATGCATGCAAGTGTGTGGGCGCCCTCGCTCTTGTTTGGGCGAGTGCCATCGCAGCATGCGCCCTTACAGCACCTGACAGCCTGCCCCAGGGAGGCCTCACTAATTTGCTTGCCTCACCCTCTTGTGCCGCCCTGTGATGCAGGCCTGTACGGCGAGCGTGTGGGCGCCCTCTCCCTGGTGCTGAGCGACAAGGCAACTGCTGGCCGCGCTCTGTCCCAGCTCAAGCGCATTGCCCGTGCGCTGTACAGCAACCCTCCCGTCCACGGCGCCCGCATCGTTGCAGAGGTGGTCGGCGATGAGGCCATGTTCAACGAGTGGAAGCAGGAGATGGAGGCAATGGCAGGGCGCATCAAGGTGGGGGCTGTGGATGCTCGTCTGCCAGCCTGCAGTGTGCCAGGGTGTGCGCATGGGCAGAGGCAGGGGAGACCAGCAGACTGACCTGCCTGCTGACCTGCCTGCTGGTCGACCCCTGCACCCACGAACCTGTAACAGGCCATGGGCCGATTGAGGTGCATCGAAGCTCGTAAGGCTTACAATCAGCAGCACATTCTGAGCTTGTGCAGCATCAAGATGCCAAAGTGCCTGAGGCTTCAAATGTGTTGTATGTCACTGGCTTCTGGCCCGTCTGTCTGGTGTCGTGCAGACCATCAGGTGGCCTGTCATCTTGCACAGCCCGGCAGGAATGCAGCTCCCAGTTTCCAGCATGTGGGACGCCTCCGACATGCAGCGATTGTGCTGGCCCTGCAGGAGGTTCGCAACACGCTGCACGACCACCTGCAGCGCCTCAACCCCGACAAGGACTGGAACTTCATCCTTGAACAGATAGGTGAGTTCCTGAACCCCTTGATTCCTGAACCCCTTGAGGCTGCGTGCTCTGTTCCTGGAGCCATCAGGCACTAAGCATCACATGTGCTGGCTGAACTCCTCTTTTCCTGTTGGCATTCAGCGCACACCTTGTGCACCAGCAAGATGTACCTTGTCTTGGCCTGCTTGACCTAGCTCAGCTCCATGTGGACCTATGTGACCTGCAGGCATGTTCTCCTTCACCGGCCTCACACCAGCACAGGTGGGAGGCCCTGCAGCGTGCCTGTGTGCTGATTGTGGTGTGGCCCAGTGACCCTGCAACGCAAAGTCCGGCAGCCCAGCTCTTGCATGCTGGTGACTGCATAGCATGTGCGTTGCTACAGCGAAATTGATGGCCTGTACTGGCTGTGGGCTTGCTTTGTCAGCCTGTATGCAATAATGGCCCCATACACACAGCATTTGATCTCCCAATCATTAGATGACAAGCCTGCATTTCTAAGGCACCTCTCTGACATGTAATGCTGTCTCATCAGGTTGAGCACATGACAGAGCGTCACCATGTCTACATGACAAAGGTGAGAGCAACACTTTATACCTGGCCTTGCGCGTGCCGAAGCATTGTGAATAGCTATTGCATGATCATGCCCCTTTTGAGCTGCCACTGATGCACATTGATTGTGCTGTACAGGATGGCAGAATATCTCTGGCAGGGCTCAACCAGGCCAAGTCTGAGTATCTGGCCAAGGCAATCTGTGACAGTATCAAGAGCCGATAGGTTCTGCAGGGGGTTCATGGCTGTTTTTGCTCTTATATTTGACCTGTGAACGTTGCGATGTTAGATGACTGGATACGCCTGACATGTACTGTGCAAGCACTCAACACGTGAGGGCTCCTTGTGCTGGATAAAGTCTTTGTGCCATGTGAACTTAGCAGGCCTTTAGAGGTGGAGGAGGGGACAATCGAAAAGCGTGACAGAACAGAGGTTCAGAAACAGCAAAGAATGCATCAAGAGATTGAGTTCAGTGTGTGTGCTTGAGCTCCTGCACACCAGGCAGGACAGGGGTGGAGCAGCTGAGCATAAGTGCAAGGCTTGCCATACTCCTCGGCTACCAGGCTATGCACCAGGACACTTGCGCATCTGAAAAGTGTGCTTCAACCCTTAGCAGGAGCACCTCCCCTACTCATCTCACACTGCTCACCATGCTCATTCTGCGGCCAGCCACCCTCTCCTCCTCTATCTGGAAGACAAGGTCCACTGCCTCCCCGACACCCTGCAGCAGATTTCTTGAGGAGTGGTGTGCAGCACGCAGCTCTACCAGCCTGCATGCATACCTTCCCTGTGTCTTGGAGATGTGAACAGGCCCACAAAACACAAGTCAATCAACACTTTGTGGCTCAAATGGGTGTCACACCTGGCAGACGTAGTGCGCTGGGTCCTCTGGGTCGTTGCTGTCAACGCCACCCTGCATAACCACAACAGCTGGGCCTTGGCGATCCACAAGGGGGGTGTTTGTCTGGCCAGTCCTAGGTCAGTGATGGAGAGCTCAGCAGCGCTACTGGGCTGCATGGCAGGTGCCTCTCCTGATCACAGCATACCTAGCTGCATGTCTGCGCCACTGAAAGTCGTGTCTGAAAGTCACACTGCTGTTGATGATTGCAAAGGTGTGGAGGCTGGTTGGGAAGATGTGAGATGCGAGGGCTCTCACCTTGTACACGCCTGTGCACACCAGCACTGAGCGCCAGATGTTCCCCGCAGAGTTGGCGCCACGTACATCGCTCTTGGGATTGTCCCCAAAGGCGTAGATGTGCTTCAGCGCGTGGCTGGCTCCCTCACGCCCAGACTGCTTTGCGAGCTCGTCCAGCTGCGCTTGGAGCTTCTTTGTTGCAATGCCGTATGCCGGCTTGTTGGGCTTGCCTGCAGAGCACAGCTTATGATGGCAGTGGCCACCTCAGCAAGCTGCAGGCTGCGACCAGCACTGTATATGTCATGTGCAAGTAAAAATCTGTGGCTGCTGGTGTCAAGGGCAGATCAGTTGGGGCGCAGGTGGTGACTTGCCAGGAGCCTGCCGCATGGCTGGCTGCCGTGCATGGCACAGGCACAGCCAGCAGTAGGTTGTGAGTGGTTCTGCAGATGCTGATGAGGTGCAGGCCATCTCAGAGCAAACCCAATGCACTGTGTGCGCTACAACAGACTCAAGGTCGCTGGTTATGTCTTTCACCGACAGGGGCACCCTATATTTTGACATCTGTTGCAGACCTAGTGGTGGAGCCATCTCAGACGGCCAGAGGTCGCAGGAACTTGGGAGGCCCCCTGCTCACCATGCTTGATGATTTCAAGCTGCCTGCCGGTGCTCTCGGTGAACAACAGCTCTAGCAGCTTGATGAAGGCGCCTGGGCCAAAGCGGGCAGTGTGGAAGTGTTCGGCGTAAGTGAAGTCAAAGTTGCAGTTGAAGAGCTTGACGTGCTGCTTCCCGTCCTCAGCAAGGTGCTCGATGCGCCCATCAGATCTACAGTCAGATGGAGTCAGGTAGGCTGGACACTGGGAGGAGGCATTGGGCTGTGCATCGACAGTCTGAAGCAGGGTTGGCCTCAGCTGCTCAGCAGCATCAGGGCAGCAGCACATGTGTGCATGGCACTGGGTGCAAGGCATCTTGCTAAGACAAGGCTGGGGAAATGTAAGCAATGCCTTGCCCTGTCCGGCCCACCCTCTCCAACCTCAAAAGCCAGAGGGTGCAGAAGACCTACATAGGCCCCATCCTGCACTGTTGGCATTTTGCACCACTTCAGGCTGAATTGTTGACCTGCCACCACGCCCTGCACCCCGCCCTCTTCCCATGGACCTACAGGTCCTCATGTCTGCCCGCCTGTCTTCACCATACCCGGCTCAGAAGTAGCTTCACCCTTCCAACCCCACCCTTCATGACCCTGCCCCTCACCTCATGAGGTCGCAGATGACCTGCAGGTCCTCATGCCACTCCATGGGCGTCTCCACGACAATGACAGCTGCCACCGGGTCCTTGGCCCAGGAGTCGTCCTCCAGTTTCTCGTACTTCTTGTTGGGCAGTGCGTGGGGGTAGGCCCGGGCGTACTCAGACACCGTGGCTACCTTGTGGTAGCCATAGCCTGCATGCCAGGGGTGGACAGGCAGTTGCTAGGAGGTGCTGGGGTTGAGGGTCAACGTCAAGGCCTATGCACAGTCCGGCACTGTGGCGAAGTAGCCGTGCAGTGCACACCAGGGTGGGTAGGGGTTGCTTCAAGTTAGCTGGGCAGGCCAGGGGAGAACAGCAGGTTGAGACTGTAACATGCTGTGGACTGCTGGGTCTACCAGGGACATGCACATGCACCTGCATAAACAGACATCACAGCAGTCATGTGCCTGGTGATGTCCTGCAGAGCCTGCTCTGATGCAAAGCCGCTGCAGCCGGCCAGGGATGGTGTAGGTGCCAGCAGGGGTTGCGCCAGACAGCTGCCACCGGCCAACAGGCTTCATAACTCAGCAGACCCCTGTCAGCGGATACGTAAATCTGGCACCACCAGCCAGCTGTTCAACAGGGCAGACCCAACTCACTGCGTAGGACCTCCTTCAGGTCTGTGCGGCTGTACCCAGTCACCAGCACCAGCTTGTCCTTGAACTCTGCCGAGTGGTTCTGCATCAGGAGGCACCAAGCTTGTTATAGAGGGCGCCTCGGCAGGTGCAGGCCGTGCAAGGTCTGCCGTGCAGACGTGCACCACAAAGGCGGCCGCCTCTCAGATTGGCACATCCCTGGCTTGGCAACAGCATGCAGGGGCCATGTGTCGGGCTGCATGCACTGCAAAGGCTGCCCAGACCAGGCCACAGCATGCTGGGCACTATGGCTGCAGCTGCTTGCGACATTCACAGCAGTTTCCTGGCAGGCAGCGGACAGGCCGTCATTGCAGCAGCCCCTGGCCACCCCCCTCAGCTCAGCGCAACAGGCCTCCCAACATCAGCCACCTAATAGTCTCATGCATTGGCCATCGTCCCGTCATGCACTCATACATGAGATGCAGCAGGACGGCAAGCAAACTCCACTGCAAGGTCCTCGGGAAGATGGCAGGGAAGAGAAGCCCTGAGCGTCAAGGACAAGAGCACTGCATGGAGGGCACCAGCTGATGCACCTCGACTAGCTTGAACCCAGCCAGGCCCCACACACCAATGCTGTGGCATTGATGTCTGCAATGACAAAGCTGACCCGTACCTGCAGCGCGGAGTGGTTGAGCACCATGTTTTTGGTTGTGACCGGGATGTCAAACTGCTTTGTCAGGATCTTGGCGCGCTCGGCCTCAGTGTCCATGCCGTTATTGGTGACAAAGAGGTAGGGCACGCCGCTGTCGTGAACCTTGCGGAGGGCCTCCTTGGCATTTGGCAGGATGTCCCAGCCCCGAATCAGGACGCCTGCGGGGTGGCAGGCAGCACGGAAACTGTTGTGGTGGCATCAGGGTGACTTGTAGCTTGTCAGGACCTCGCAGAGCTTGCAGCTGAGAGCAAGAGCCAAGAGCCCCGCATGCTGCGCTTGCAAGTGTCGAGAGCTTATGATGCCTGCAGCAGTCACAACGCAGCTCTCCCTACCGTCGATGTCAAATACCAGCCTGCAACAATAAGGAGCAATGGTTGAACAGATCGCCATGTGCTTACAGGAGGAAGATGCTCTGAGACTCACCCAAATTCGGGCATGGCTGCATTGCTGGGCATGCTGCTAGTACGGAGTGAGACGAAGCCTGCATGAGGTTGAGCCAATCTCAATCCAGGACCAGCACCTCTTTGTCCAATGGGTGAGAACATGAGAAAGCATCCATTGTAGGCTGAGCAGCACCATGCACACCTGACTGCGGTAGACTGCTGAACCCCCTGCAAAGTTCACTCCTCGCTGCCAAGCAGTTAGTGGATCAGGTGCGTGACCCTACCTGATTGCCATTGTACCCTCCACTGAGCCAAGATGATGATTTGCTGCCGAGATCCAGCTAGTATGGCAGGTCGCATCAAGCCAAAGGTGCCGAAATCTCAGGTCGACACCAGGAAAAAGTTGGCTCAAGGGCTGCAAGGAGATGTGGCCCAGGTGGTCACTTTGGATGTCCCTCTTAAGAAGAGACTCACAAGTTGGCGCGTCACAGCTGTCGTATCAGGGCAGCTGTAATGCAAGCCGCAGATGTTGAACCTCAACATGGAGGCAGTGCCTGCTACAGCAGGCAGGCGTGGGCGCTCCCAGCCATGCTGCATGGGAGCCAGCAGGTCAGGTGCTGCAAGGCCATTGGTGTGGGCAGCATGCATTGTGCTGTACCTGCTGTCTGGACGATCTCACATATCTGCAAACGCTGGGGGCTAGATGTGCTTGAGAAGGGCTGGCTGGTGGTGAGCCGCTGCAAAAGCAGGCATCAGCCTACGCCTGCAGACTGGCATCTGTTGTGGCTGGCATCAGCACTTGCAGGCAATAGGTGCCTGCTGCATGCCACTCTGTCAACAGACAGGTCCTGCTTCAACTGTCTCCAGGCAGCACAACCCTGGTGCCATCACTGATGTTGTGCAGGATCTTGCCTTGCAGGAGCCGCCCCAGGCGCAGAGGGGCTGCCTGACACAGGCGGGCAACAGGCTGAGACTGAGTAGTGGCTGAGACTGAAGCAGGGGCTGACAAGCTGAGGCCCATGAGGAGGGCCATAGTGCAGCCAGCACCAATGCGCCCTAACCTGCGCTGCGCCGCGCCAGAATGCCTGCCGGCCAGGCCAGCAGGTAAAGCTGTCAGAGGTCATGCTTACCAGGAGGACCCAGAAAAGCAGATCAGCTAGGCCTGAGGAGGAGGGGCAGCATGCTGAGCCAGAGGCTCTGCAGAAGGAGGTGTGTCCAATCATGCAGTGACATGCCTGGCCACAGACAAGATGCACTTGCTGCTATCAGCCCCCTTCCCCCCCTTTCAAACTTTAGGACCTGGTCCAGGGAGGGGGGCTGCATTCGTGCCAGTTGGTTTGTAATGGTCGTGGGAAAGCTTTAGCAAATCTGCTAAGAGCTTTCCCATGAGCAAAGTTGCTAAAAGCTTTCCCACGACCATGCTTAGTAATGCGCATCCACGGCCAAAGGAAATCACTTTGCCTGGGTATTGCACTCCTGCTGCTTCCCAAAAGGCAGTCGGTTGGCAAGGCTGACGACAATGGTCATCAAGCTCAGCAAGGTGGCATCAAAGCAGCAGAGCCTACAGGCAAAGCAGTGAAGAGAGTATCTTGTGGTGGTTGTGGTTGCCTGTCTGTGCTTCTGAGTGTCATCTGGTGTGTGCTGTGCAGGCTGAATGCAGAGGAGGCCCCAAAAGGGCAGACTCTGCAGAGCACAAGGAAGTGGCATGCACTGTTAGCTGCAGCTGATCTGGCTGAGGCTGCACTTCGCAAGCCTGTTGCTGGTGGTGACGCTATGACAGAGGATGCAGATGCACCTGGCAGCCGGTCAACCGGCAGGTTGCAAGCTGACAGATGCCCAAAGGTTTGGCAGGGTCTGACTGTTGGCGCTGCTGCCGTGGCAACAGGTGCAAACCTCGGGGTGGGAGCCCAGCAGCCAGAGAGGCTCATGGAACCTGAGGCTGCTGCCAGCCGGGGCAAGCAGCCAGCGGCCAATTGTAGCCTGTTGGGCCCGGGGCCTTGGATTCCGATGTAATGCTGTTCTGCGTGGTCAGCCCTGCTGCCAGCTTATTGAACCTGAACTTGGCCACGTGATAGCCGAGACTGCATCTTGCATAGCTACACTTTAGCTCTGCAGCTTCAAGGGCTCATGCAGTGCCTAGGAAGCAGTTCTGGCAATTTAGGCAGCAGCTTTACTCAGGGCCTACTGGTGCCTTGATGTTGCAAAGTGGGGAAGTGTATCAGGATTTCCTGCTTTGAAGGAGCTGCTGATATTTGCCCTCGACCAAGCTCTGCATCAGCATGATTGCGATTGCAACTCATGCACTAGGGAAGCACATAAACTGCATTGCACATTGCTCTATTGCTGCACCACAAGGCAGCAAGGGCATCTGATCCGTGTCAAGTCTGGAATGCGTACTGAATATGTCATTCTCATCTTGTGTGTATTCTGGACATGGTAGACTTGACTGGTAGTTGCCATGGAGGGGGCTGGCATTGCCAAGCAAGTATGAGGGAGGCTGTCAGCTCACAAAGCATTTACTGTACCACAAGGACCCAAGTCAGATCCAAGCAGTCCAGCCCTCATACATCTGGGCCAGGCGGTCCAGGCTGGTGGCCTGCCCAATGAGCTCATGGACCTGCTGCTGCACAGTGAGAGGGGCACCACTGGGGGCAGGGTCCTGGGGGCACAGCATGCGTCCTGACACCTTGGCCTCAAAGTTCTGGGTGACCGTCGCAGCAAAGCTCTTGCGCTGCTGCTCCAGCCGTCGCTGCATGCTGCGCAGCAGGATGGGGTCGAGCATGCCTGCCCCGACATGGCCCTGCTTGTCAGGCGCGCTCGTGTCTGTTGCACTGGCCTGCCTGGGAGCGCCCGGAGTGTGCCCATCTGAGGACACGCTGTTCTGGGACAGCATGTCGAACTCAGGAGCTGCACTCTCGGCTGCATCGCCGTTGGACTGTGACAGGGAGGAGGCTGATGCTGGGGGCTCGGCCTCGGCGCCCTGTGCTGACTGGATGCTGCTCTCTATCACCAGTGCTGCTGGGGTGGCCTTGGCCTGGTGCTGCAACAGGGACAGTGGGCACACTCAATGTGCAGCAAGCAGGCCACAGAGGCACAGACACGCCTGAATAAGTGCTCTGGAGTAAGCTGACCAGAGGGGCATGAGAACACCAGGAGGAAAGACTTGTGTTGGGGCACTTTTGGGCTAGGAGCTGACAATAGCAAGCCGCAATGCATGCAGCCAACAGCAACCTCTTCACCTGCTTGATGGCGGTAGCCAGGGCGCTGCTGTCCTCCACCAACTTCGGCAGAGCCGCGCAAAGCTCATGGGCATGCCCCTCCCAGCCAAGCGCGCCAGCAGCAGCGCAGCCCTCCTGCACAGCATGGAGAGTCCTGTGAGAAGCAAACAGCACAGGCTGCCACTGGAGGGAGGCGGGGTTCACTCGTGCACCTCCCCAGCAAGCACAAGGCAGGGGGGGATGGCAGACCCCGCTGCAGACTGCACAACAGAGGTGCTGGCAGCCTACAAGCTGATCACAAGTGCAGCCTACTCATGTGTTGCGCCGCGTGTATGAGAGACAAGAGTATTGCTGCCTGATGCACCTATGACAACCTGTGGACTGTGCTGACCTCCAGGGCATCTCCGTTGCACAAATTCTTCAGGCATTTCTGCAGGATCTGTGCTCTGCAGGATGCCCACCTGCAGCTGTACCAGCAAGGGCTTCAAGCCCTCCACCAAGGCAGCAGCTGTGGATGGCACAGACTTGGGCGACTGTTTCCCCTGCAGAGGCCCCTGGCCAAGCACGCCCTCGAACAGGGCAGCAGCTGCTGCGGCAGGCTGCTGCAGGGCAGCCGCCACCTTGTGCATGCCCTGGAGCTGCTGCAGCACGGCTGAGATGTCTTCCAGGGCACTGAACGCAGCATCCGACCCCTGCAGGGAAAAGAGCGCACCCAGATCGACGTCTCAAGCTGTGGAGAGGGTTTGAATTTGGGAGAACAAAAGTGCACAAGAGCAACTGCCCCAAGATGCAGCCCCAGAGCTGCTCAGCATCTATCAAGAAACACACGTGCCACTGAACCTCAACAATCTGAGTTTGCATGCCTTGCTGCTGTGATAAGCCATGCAAGAAAGACATGTGGCACACACCACCAGCCAGATCGCCTCTCGGCATGTTCCTGATGCACCTGCTGCCTTCCCCTGCTGAAGCGCCGCCTTCATGCAGTGCAGACAACACCTCACCTGCAGGTGGTTGACTGCAGTCTGGAGGGCCTGCTGGAAGGCCAGCATGGCGGGCAGGCCCTGCTGCATCGCCCCCACCAGCGCCTGCAGGCGCCCGCGCAGCACCATGGCCTGCTCCAGAACAGGAGGGGCACGCTGCACAAAAAGCCTGCCGTGCTGCTGCTCCGCCTCCGTGGCTGGGTGGAGGGCAGCGGCGGCTGTGGCTGCTGCCGCCCGCTGCTCTGGCAGCTCCTGCTGACACAGGGCCACCTGCAGAGGGCCATGGCAGCTGCAGATGTCTGCATGCAAGACAGAAACCACCCAGATGCAGGGCATGGGGGCCTCATGAGCCCTTGCAAAGGGTGTTGCACGCCTCCTCGTGAATGCAGGCCTGTTTATAGACACCACTTGTGAGGCAAAAATTGTCTTGCCAAAACAATCCAAGCAGACTACGTCCCAGCCTACCTCTGCCAAGGCAGCTGAGATGGCGGCTTGCAGCTTCTGCTGCAGGCTGGTCAGACTGTGGTACTCTGCAAAGGGGTCCTGCCTGCCCGAGGAGGGCCACATCACACCTTCCCTGCAGCATTAAAGGCATTTGAGGACTGCATGCTGACCAAGCCACGTCATCCACACCTCGCAAAGCTTTGCATGGAGCACTCAGCAGCCACAGCCGCTGCTCACCTGGAAAACTCCAGCTGCAGCACTGACTGGGCTGTCTGCTGCAGGAAGGCTGACAGGCTGCCGACTCCTGCCAGCCACTCCTTGCGCTGTGCCAGCAGCGTCTGCAGCACAGCAGAGATGCCAGGCATCAGTCACAGCTGCCTGCCAGAAGCAGAAGGCTCCCACCGCAACTCCTGTCCAGCTGTGGCGTGACATCCATACGCATCAGCAAGGGACAGATGTCTGCTCTTCACATAGCAGCAGATCATTTGGGCTGCCAGTCAATGATGCAAGGGCAGCAGTAGCTGCAGCTAAGCCCCTGCGCAGCATGTAAGTGACGTCTGCCAGAGGCAACAGTGCTCAGGAATGGTGCCTGTCTTAGCAGCGCGCCTGCAGGTGGGGGAGGGCATCCGGGAGGTTTGCAGCCATTGCCGCAAGCAGAGCAGCCTCGGTGTGCTGGGCAGCGGCCTGCCAGGCCAGCTGTGCCTCGTCAGTCTGGGCCAGCACCGGGAGGGTCTGCTGCAGCAGCTGGATGACATCGCTGCGGCGACAGGTCAGGGACCAGCCTGTCCGGGTCTCTCCCGCCTGCAGACGCAGGCAAGGGGGAGCTGAAGCTGTGTCAAGCCTCCTTGCATGAAGCTGTGTCAAGCCTCAGGAAGCGATCCAAGGCAACTGCCAGTGTTCTCCCCTGAGCATCTTGAGTACATCGAGAGACATGTTTTGCTGGCAGCCGCCAGCTGGGTCAGTCATCATCCTGCATGGCACAGCAGCAGCCCTACCGAAACTGCACAGGGTGCCATGGACGAAACGTGGCAAAACTTTGCAGCAGATCACGCCACTGCTGGGCAAGCACAAAAGCTTGCCTTGGGCACAACAGGGTCTGGTGGAGGGAGGCTGCCCAGGACCTGCTCCAGCGCCCGGTCCTGCTCCCACTCCATTGCAGCGAGGCCGCGCTGCACCTGCTCCTGCCGCGTGTGCAGCAGGGCTGTCGCTGCCTGCGCAGCGCGCAGATGCCGCCGCGCTGCCGCCACAGCCCCAGCTGCCTGACTGCGCCTCTGCAACGCCTGCAGCTGCAGCTGCTGTGCAGGCGCCAGCGCCTTGGAGCGCCTGGCACCCTGCCTCAGCCCTCCATCAAGCTGGTTTGTGGCAGCAGCGGCGGCAGTGCTGCCGGCCTGCCCGCCCGTTATGCCTTCTGGCTGCCCATGCGCGTGCCCCAGGCCTTCCATGCTGCCGATGACCAACTCCGCCTCTGGCAGAGCGTCTGTAGCGCCGCTGCTGCTCGAATGCCTGTGCGAGAACTCCACAGCCCCCTCCAGGGAGCCGATGAGGGCGTCCCCAGCATCCCCCTCAAACCCTGTGAAGGGTTGCAGCTCAAGCACCTCACCAACCTCACCAGCAGTATTGTCTGCAGATTCTAGCTGCTGCTGCTGGGGAAGTGTGCCAGCACTGGCCAGCAGCCCATCTTCTGGGGCACTGCTGCTGCTGAGGCCTGGATCCGGGAGTCGCTCCCCATCTGCTGCGCCCTGACTGGGTTCGGTGCCAGTCAGGGGCTCCATGTCTGGCACTGGCCGCCACGCGCCAGGCAGCTGGCTGCTATATTCTGGCATCAGATCATCTACGTCCAACAAAGATAGGGCTTGCAACTCATCCGCTGCCGCCCCTGCCTCGCTGGCACTACCGCGGGCAACGTGTGACTGGGAGGCGTCCAGGGCGCTCTGCAGCCGCGGCAGCAAGTGTCGCTGCACCAAGCCTGCCAGCTCCAGCTCAGCGGCCTCTGCAGCAGCGGCAGCAGCAGCTGCAGGGTGCAGCAGTGGGCCCTGCCTGGCAACAGCAGGGCTGCTGCTGCCGCTGCCCACGCTGTCCATCGAACCGCCCAGCAGCTCCTCTGGGCCACTGCACAATGCCTGCAGGACGCTGTGCAGGCAGCCCAGCAAAGCCGCATCTGCCTGCCAGCTTTCTGTGGAGGCTGCTGATGCCCCATCCTCAGGAGTGCTCTGAGCCAGGCTCCACAATGACAGCCCCTGCAGGCCCACTGCAGCCCTATGCAGCGCCTGCTGCACAGCAGCGGCAGGAGACAGAGCCAAAGGGCCGTGCCCACCGCTGCCTGTGCCCCTGCTAGAGTGTGCATCATGGCCTGTGCCAGGCTCTGGCACGCCAAACATGGCCAACCCCTGCTGGCACAGTCCGCTGGCTGCCTTCTGCAGCTCCTGCCAGCGGTCCCTCAGGCCCTGCAGCGTCGCCTCCCTGCTTGCCCAAGTCTTGTGCAGGATATCCAGCTCTGCAGAGAGCTTCTGCATGTCTGCCTGAGTGGAGGCATGTGTGATTTTGCTCTCGAGCATGGCCACCTGCATGGCAGCAATGCACCTGATGTGGCAGAGCTCTCCGCAAAGGTGCTATGGCCTCGCAGCCAGCATGCTGGGCTGTCAGTACAGTCATGCCTCGTGCCTCATGGAAAAGGGCTAGCTGCTGTGCCAAGGCTGACCAGAAGGGGGTGTTTGCTGAGTTGCAAAAGATCAATGGCAGGGAGATCAATGCTCAAGTCATCCACTCGCAATCTGACACAGCTGGTGCAGCCAAAGAGGACTGCATGTTGGCCTTGGGAGCTGGGAGCTGGGGGCATCCGGCAATGAAGCATCCCCCCCTCGTGAAGGCAAGCTCACCTGGTCAATGTAGCCAGTGACAAAGTCCGCCCAGGCCTGCTGCAGTTGCCTGACGTTTGCCAGCTGCTGCCGGATCACATGCAGGTCCTGCCAGCAGGCCTCAAGGTCCGTAGCAGCCTGCACAAAGACCAGGCATCAGCTAACTGCTGCCAGCAGGGTCTCAGGCAAGACCTCAGATGATACTCATCCTAGGTTGGCTGACATGATTTGAAATATCCTGTGACAAGGTTTTTCTCACCACAAGCTAAAGACAGCAGCTGCTTGCCTGCACAAGGAACCCTCTGCCATCTGAGAGCGCACAGGCTGCCAGCTCAAGGCCCCAGGCAGCCGCCATCTGCTGCTGGGCGTCCTGGACATCCCCCAGTGCGGTGCAGCAGACTTGCAGCTGACTGCCAACTTTCTCCATGCCCTCCAGGTCCTCCAGGCTGGGCAGCTGCAGAGCTGCCTGCAGGCTGGCTGCCAGCTCAGCAGCACCACGGATCGCCTCCACAGGCCGCATGCCCTGCACACCGAAAGGATTTGGTTGCCAGCCTTCTCCCGTTGTCCTCGCTCTGGCAGGCTGCGGCAGCATGCGCTGCAGCCCAGAGAGACCAGGCAGCTGGCATCTGCTGGACTACAGTACACGGCACTAATGCCTTGACTACACTGTTCCGCAGGAGACCGCGACCCAATGAAACCTCTCATGAGGCTGGTCATGGGAGGCACGACGGGCAGAACAGCTGTCGGCAGTCTGAAAGCCAAGCAACATTTTCACCTGAACAGCAGACAGGTTGATTGCCAGGCTGTCCAGGAAGGCCTGTAGCACTGCTGGCTGCAGGCTTGGCAGAGGCAGTCCTCTGGCCAGCTCAGCCTCAGCTGCCTGCACCTCCAGCACAGTGGCCTCCAGATGGGCCTGCTGGCTAAGGCCTGCCTGGCGCAGAGACACAGTCACCACGCGGTGCAGTTGCCAAGCAGCAGCCAGGGTCTGCGCATCTTGCGACTGTAAGGCCTGGGCTCTGGCAGCATCAACAGCCTGCACAGCAGCAGCAAAGCTTCTTGGCCTTGTCAGGGGCCCCTGGCAGGCTACAGCCGCTGTGCAATATGTCAGCAACAACGGCAGCACCTGTGCATAGGTGCTGGGAGTACAAGCCTGCAGTGGGAGGACCAACAGCTTGTGCGTGCACCATGTCAATGGCATTGTGGGCACCTCTGCATCGGCACCGCCACCAGATGCCTCCAGTGCCGCGGCCCACTTGAAGTGGGCACTGCCTTCAGCATACTCCAGTGGCAGCACCAGCTGGAGTGCTGCTGTCAGCTCCTGCAGGGCAGCAATGCCGCCCTGCAGGGTGTGACCCTGCTGTGCCAGCATCTGGGAGACCTGGTGGTCCAGATGCTGGGCCTGCTGAATGACTGCATGAGTGATGGGCATCTGACTGCGCCCCATTGCAGCAGCCAGTCGAGTCAGCATGCTGGCGCCACCCCCAAGGTTCAGTACGAAACCTGCAGGGCAGAGCGGCCTGTCGGAGGGCACAGAGCGCTGAGTGGTGCCCAGCGCGCCATGGTATGCAGATGTGTGCGTCCAGCGCAGCTGCAGCCGGCTAGGTCGAACAATGGGTGCTGAATGCTCAGAGGTATATACATGGGGCGGACTGCTGCAAGCTGCAAGCAAGAAGCGACCTGCCCTGCCTCAGCCGCTCACCGAGAGGGGCGCTGGTTGCCTGAGAGCTCCAGGTCTCTTTGGGCAGCATCAGCTGCAGTGGAGTCCTGTCCCGCAGCGCCTCCACGGCGTGCTGGTGCCGGCCCACCCAACCCCTGCACTTAGGGGATGGACATGTAGGCCTGCATCATGTCAGGTGATCAGAAGGCACAGATGCTTCCAGCAGTTGTGCAAGGGCAGGATGCACTGCCTCACCTGCACTCCCGTGCATGCGCTTCAAGAAGGCCAGCATTAGCTTCTGCCTCAGCTGTGAGCCGCGGCAGAGACTGTTCCGCAGATTGCAGGCGCAACATGATGCTCTCCTGTGCAGAGCTGGCAGCAGCTAGCTGCCCCTGCACATGGAGAGACTGGTCTATTCTATAGCTCGGTCCAATCAGGGCGGGAGTACCAAATTTTGTGGATGACAATGTGGCAAATGCTGTCTCGAACAGCAGCGTGTGCAAACAGGACTCCTATTTGCGCAAGCTGTGACGCATTGGGCAATGTACAGTGCAGTGCGCTTGTGCACTGACATTGTTCAATAAAGAAAGCAAGCAGTGAATGCTTTCATACCACTTTGATCACCTGGGCTGTCACTGTTTGATCATGGGCCAGCCTGGCGGCTTCTGCAGCTGCTGCAGCAGGAGCATGCACCTCTGCATAGCCTCTGACAGCCTGCGCCACGGGCTGAAGGCTGTGGCTAAGCTGCATGATGGCATCTTTCCATTCTGCCAGCGGCGCCTTCACAGCCTTTGCCATGTCATCCAGCGCAGCTGCAGCTGCTGCATCCTGCATCATTGAACACCATAGTCACAGGACAGCCAGCTGCATGTGAACTGCTTGGGAAGCCATGCCAGGACACGCTGGTTTCATCAGGGACAGATGGCATTCTCAGGCCGGCCACAAAGGGTATCTGCAAGACCCTTCACATGCTGGCTGACCGGCAGGGATGGGCTGAGAGGCTTGCCTTGCGGTGGGTCTCCTGTTCCCTCAGCCTCCAGTTCAGAGCGGGGTCCTGCAAGTTGGCTCGCAACAGCTGCAGCAGGTCAGCCTGGCTGCGTCTAGCTGTGCCCAGCACAGCCTCACAGGCTGCCCTGAAGGCACCCTCGCAGCTGGTCAGCCCCAGAGCTGCCTGCATGCAAAAGCATTTTAGTAAAATCAACTCTACAAAAGCCCCCTGAAAGGTGTCTAGCTACTGAGCTAGACGAGTGCTTGCTTGCTGCAAGCAGTGCAATGAGCTGCTCAACTGGACATTGCTGTGCAGAAAACCTGCACCACAGGGAGGTAGCATGGCTGCACAATCCACAAATAGCCTGCTTGCTTGCCCATTGAGCAAGACTCCAGCGCACTCCTCACCTGTGGTTGTGAGTGCATGACGTATCTGTAGCTCGGGTGTCAGCCGACAGGACACAAATCGCAGCTGCAGGCCCCTGTGAAGAAGGAGTGCATGCCTGATGTGGAGGGGTGAGTGCTGATCTCACTTGCAGCATGGGCGTCAGCCGGAAGGGCACGATCTCAGGCACTCGCAGCTGCAGGCCCCTGTCAAAGATGATATTGTAGTCGATATGCACCACCTCGCCGCTGCGTGTATCCAGCAGGATGTTATCCAAATGCCTGTCCCCCAGACCCAGCAGGTACCCCACCTGCAGGCAGCATCACACTGGGCAAACACAGTAGCTGGGCAAGTGCAACTGCAACTGACAAGTAGGTGTGCTTGCTCTGTGAGCAGGGGAAAGGGAGGTCATGCACAGCGCAGGCGCTACAGCGGTGCACAGTTGCAGCTGGTCATGTCTGTTGCCCCTCATCAGGACCTCCAGCCATGCTGACTACAGCCATGCATGGCATTGAGCAAGGCCGGTTCTCCCAACAGAGCACACCACAAGCGTGTCAATTGTGCTGTAGCCCATTGAGAGTGCCATTAGTCGTGACAATTTTTTTGATGACCATCCCCCAGTGTGTGTGTGGCACTCCTTTGAGCTAGAGCAAAAACATGTTGACACATGCTCATGCATCACAAAAAAAGCAAAACAGTTTGTGCTGTTCCACAGCACGCACAGCACCTCACCATGCTGGCTGCAGCTGTGGAGCAGATGTACCCCTGCTGGTGACGCCACCACTCGGCATTGCTGGCGCTGCAGTGGACCAGCTCAGCGGCCAGCAGTGTCTTGGGGCTCTCCTGCATGAGCTCGCGCAGCACCTGATTGAGCGCTTTCTGAGGCCACTCTGAGCGGGGCGCAGACTTTGAGATCCCACAGGCCTGCGAGAATTTATATGTTCCAGACATGCACAAGGGCAGATACAGCTTTGAGCAGAAGACCTGCTTGGTTGCCTGCAGGCCTGAAGGCCTGAAGCCATTATGGGCAAGGGGCAGCCAAGCATCACAAAGTGAGAGTACAAAAGTCATACCACCAGCAGCACCTTCATTTCGGCCGCGCCAGATGGGGAGTATCACATCATACACTGCCGCCTACAGTGAAGAGCTGCAAGCATACAACAAGCAGTGCGATGAGCTTACCTCCAGTGCAGGGCCCAGCTTGGCCTCAAAAGCCTTTGTGGCCCTGGGAAGCTGCGCATCCAGGCCAGCACCCTCAGACTGGCCTGCAGGTGCAAAGCATTGGACTGGCCGTGAGAATGCCAAATAAGAGCAGACATGCTGTATGGGCAAAAACAATGCTCTCAACTGAGATGGTGAGGCAAACGCTTGCAGGCTCCTGGATCCCAAGTAAAGACATGATGTGCGCTTGCATGTACTGCTAGGGGCCGACAGGTTGCGCCGAGCCTTGCTGACCAGGGCAGATGATGGCGATGCTTACCTGCCCCCAGCAACTGGCGCCTCTGCCATGCCTTCACCACCCCGTACAGGGGCACGGTGCCTTCCACCCAGCTGATCAGGCCCATCCTGGGCCCCAGGGGCACCACAGTCAGCGGGCGCATGTGTTGCCCAACTTGGTGCCCCAGCAGAGCATTGCTCAGCTGCAGGAGCTGCATGAGACGCTGGTCCAGCCTCAGGTCTTCCCGACCCTGAAGCGCAAACTACATGTAACTCACCTGGGTGCAGCAGATGCACACCTAGTAGGCCGGCACTTTGTCCACCCAAAGGCAGCAGGCGTGCTGACTCATGCACCAGCAGGCAGCAGGATGCTTGCCACACAGCTGCCCATGCGGTACACATGCAAAGGTCCAATGGTCCAGGCCAGGGAGTCTTTATGGCTGCAGCAATGCTGCTGCTCTGCCTTGTCCGAGGCACATAGCGCAGTGAGCTCAGTGAGCGTGAGGGCAACAGCACCCAGCTTCGTGGCACTGGGGGCTTTAGGGAAGCAGTCAGCGTGAGGACAGCAGCAGGAACCTCATCTGAGCTCAGTGGGCACAAGCATGAGGGCAGCAGGGAGCGAAGATGGTCTCAATAAGCCTCTGGGTGAACGTGATAGCAGCAGCAGCAGCAGCCACAGCTGCAGCCTTCAGCATGAGGCAGGACCGCAAGGCTACTGGCATGCAACACTTCCCAAGCTTGGGAGTGCGCACCTTCAGCAGGAAGTTGTAGCTCTTGCCGTCTGAGCCCAAAATGCTGAGCTTCTTGGGCCGCGTCTTGGTGCTCATAATGTGCACCTGCCGCCCAAATCCTGCGACGGTCACCAGTGCGCCTGCCACAAGGGCCTGGGGGACCTTCAGACCCTCTGCAGAGCTGCTGCCAGCAGAGGCTAGCTGCTGGTGCATCCCTGGCATGGGTACGTCAGTCGCCCCAAGATCAGCTAGATCTTGAGAGAGGAGAGCCATCTCCACGTTGCGCACCCTGCAGGAGCCAAACAGATGCTCAGGTGAGGCAGCAGAGTCAGGCTGAGGTGCAGACAGGCGCTGACAAGCATGCGTGCTGAGCAGCGGAGCAGACATTGCAGACATCAGCATGTGCAGCATGTACCCTGCGGGCAACACCCTGCAAAGCCTTCTGCACACTGAAGACCACCCTGAGCCAGCGGGTAGGATAACCCGCAGCTGTCATGCCAGCTCACCTCATCATGGAAGACAGAGCCTGCAGAGCAGGCTTCAGGTGGTGCAGCGCCTTGCCCGGCTGCAGCACCTCCTGCAGGCTGGGCTTGGACAGGCAGGCAGCCGACCACTGCAGCAGGGGCAGAGCATGGTGCTGGAACTTGCGGTCCAGGGCGCTGCGGGGCTCCTGGGCAGCAGCAGCGTCCACCTGCTGCTGCAGCATGTCGACGGCAGGCTGCATGGCCGTCTGGTACCTGTACAGGCACAGGCAGAGCTCTGGCTGCTCCCACCTGGTGGTAGCAGCGCAGACAGGGTGCTGTCCACACTGGCAGCAAGCCCTGAGGTGTGCTCACAGGGACGCACCGCTGCGAGCCTGTGCAGACATCTTGGCAAGTTTCTAGGGCTGCATGACTGTGCACCAAACCCCAGCAGGTGCGTCTGCACATCAGGTTGCAGCTCACCTCTTCAGTGCCTCTGCCTGCCGATCAGACAAGCTCTGGCCTGACTGCCTCATGGCCTGCTTCAGCTCCTCATACAGCTTTGGGGTCATGCGATGCACATCTGCCTGCAGGCCAAGAGGTGGTGATAGAGAGAATGCTCAGAAGCAGCCATATACACAGCCTGAGTGGCAGGGCAGTTCGCAAAAGAGGGCTGTTGGCCCGCAGCAGATGCAAGCCTGCGGCCAGATGATGCTGACTCTCACCTGAAGCTCTGTCAGAAGCGTATTCCACTGCTCTGGGATCAGAACAGTGATGGATGCCAGGCCAGCCATGACAGTCTGCAGCTGGGATGCTGCTGCAGGGTTCAGGGCGCTGCAAGCTTCAATGAGCTGCTGCAGATGGGGGCTCTGCGTGCCTACAGCCCACAAAACCTCGTAAGCCCTGGGATGCAGGAACCTAGCCACAGCAGACAGGCTGCTTGCACAAGTGACACGCTCAGGGCTGCCGTCAACTCAGGGGCCGAGCAGACCCTCATGAGCCATCATTGTTGACCATGTTTACGTTGAGCAAGTATTGGAGCGGGAGACAGACCATCCAAAATTTCGACTTCTGCCGCTCAGGACAGGCAAAAGTACATGTAAGCAAGCAGGATTCTGCAGACACCAGCCCTGCTCTGGAAGGTGCCACGCTTCCTCACCTAGCCGTGCTGCCTCCCGCTGCTCCACAAGCGCTGGTGTGAGCACGACAGCTGGCATGAGGGCCTCCACCCCAGTCAGCAGCTGCTGGGCCAGCTGCTGCACCTCTGGCTGGGAGGCAAAGATGAGCAGTGACAGCAGCTGCGGGATGAGCGCATGCCACAGCAGGGGAGGCACCTGCTGAGCAGCCTTCCGCAAGGCATGCCGCACTGCGGTGAAGCTGGCTGCCCCAGACGGCATTGCAGGGTCCAGGCCCCTGCTGTTGGCAGCTTGAGGCCAATGGCTGCTGGGGTTCTCACTTTCGGCGCCTGCTTGCCCCTCAGCTCTCTGCAGCTCCTGCTGCGAACCTGCCTCGTGGGGCATGTGCCCATGCAGCTGGACCAGCAGCTCGAGCAGACGCAGCAGCACAGGCGTGCCGCTTGCTGCCTGCTGCTGGCCATTGCCCAGCGAGAGGGCCTTGGCATAGGCCTCAACTGCCTGGCTCAAGGCGGCCAGCTGTGCATCGGGCAAGGGCTGAGCTGTGCCAGAGGAGGCCTCCCCAGTGGCAAAAAGCCCAGTACCAGAGGTAGAGCCTGCAATGGTATGCTGCTGGTGCAGCCAGTTAGCATAAGCCGTCCAGGTCTGGGCTGACTCTGGTGCAGCCTGCACAGCGGCATGCAGGCAGGCTGCCTGGGCCTGCATCTGGGCAGGCTGATGCTCCAGTCTAAATTGTGAGAGGCTGCCCTCCAGTTGCTTGAACACCGCAGCCTTGCCTGAGTCATCGAGGGCATCGGTCAGTGCAGCCCCGACAGGAGGCTGCCGCAGCCATGCGGCCACTTGCAGCAGTAGTGCCGCCTGAGTCTGGCTGGGAGGCTGCTCAGCTGTCAATGTGGGCAGTACCCTGGACCAGACCTCTGCAGCTGCAGCAGCATCGAGGCCTCTGTCGGCCTGGAGCTGCAGCTGCAGCAGGGTCCGTTCACTGGCAATTCCCGGCTCATCGGTAGTTGCCACTATATCTAGCAGCCTGCCAGCCAGCCTGTGGTTGCCTGATAGACAGGCTGCCTCTGCAACATGCAGCTGCAGGCGGGGAAGCTGTTCAGCAGCAGCAGGCGCCCTGGCAGGGCCCCGCGCCAGCTGTTGCTGATGCCTCAGCTGATACAGCAAAGGTGCCACGTCCAACGCTCCGCCCTTGGGCTGCCAGGCTGAGCGCTCAGCAACGCTAGGCCAGCTGCCTGGCAGCTGCAGCGTGCTGCTGGGATTGACAGCAGCAGCAGCAGGAGAGCCGGCCTGCAGCGCCTGCTGCAGCGCATGGGTGCACTGCAGCCTCAGCATCGCTGGCAGCACTGTTCGCCCTCCCTCTTGCACAGCAACCACCAGGTTCTCCTCCAGCAGCTGCTTGATGGCTGCCAGGCTGCTGCCCACCTGGCGAGCCACCCTGGCGGCCTTGGCAGAGGCTGAGGGCTGCTGGCGGTGGTTCACCAGCAGGTAGGCTCGCGCCAACACCTCGTCAGCATTGCCCTCCACACCAGCAGGCCCTGCATACATGCAATGCTCTGCCTGAGCAGCTGTCCCGCACGCTGCTGAGACAAGATGGTTGCGGCACATCCGGTGGTCACACCTTCCTGCTGCGGCCCGTCTGACAGGGGCAACATCAACGCAGCTTGTGCAGCAACGTTACTGAATCCCAGCCGACACGATGCATGCTGCCTCTGCAGCTGGGACGGGTGTGCTGCCCATCTTGAGACAGCTGTCACTCACCCGTGTGTGCAACATCAGCCCACACGCTCATGTCCAGGAGGGGTTCCAGCACTTGGGCTTCTAGCTCGGGGACATCGCCAGCGGACAGCAGCTGCAGGCGCTGCTGCCAGGCCTGGATGCGTTTCACCACTGGCACCATTTCGTCAGCCTGGACCAACCCGTGCATAGCCTGCAGGAGGCTTGTATAACTCAGCGCAATACATCGGACACAGTGCATCCAGCAAGAGAAGGAGGGGAAGACAAACGCCACTCAAGACAAAGGCCCCTCAGGCATGCCAGCCTGTGGCTATGATGACCTGTGGGCCAAGCAGCTGCTGCAGCTCATTTGCACCAACAGACTTCACACTTACAGAAGCATCCAGGCGTTCATTGCAGGGTTCACCTCTATCAGGTCCTCCAGTCTGCTCCAGTCGGCAATGGCCTGGTATGCAAGGCAGGCCTGCTCCATTAGGAATTTGACCTGGGAAGGCCCTGCCTGTGCAATGTTACGCACGCTAAGCTGCTTCCGGAACAGGAGTGCTGCTTCTTCATACTGCTTGGCAGCCTGCAACAGGCCACCAAGAGCGGGCTTGTATCGCAGCAGCAGGCATATGCCCAACCCGGTGCAAGGCAGGTCTTTGGCAAACCGAGCAGGCTGGGGCTATGCTGTTTGCAGCTAGCTGGCTATATGCAGACCTACAGAGAATCAGCACCGATTTGCATTTGCAATGGTGAGCATGCTCTGCTGGGGTTCTGTTGTGAGTAATACTCACGGCAAGTTGCATGGCCTGTAGCCAGCTGAATTCCAGGCGATGTACGGCATCTAATCCAACAGAGAACTGCTCTGCCTGCCGCTGCAGCAGCAGTTGGAGTGGCGCAAAGGTGTGAAGACAATATTTGTGGAGGCCCGACACGCTGTCTGGCTCTCCCAAGCTGCTGAGGGCCACAGCCACAAGCCTGGCGGCCTGCATGACCTCATCTGAAATGGTGAGGGCAGCAGCATTGAGCTGTGCAGCCCTGCTGGAGACTGGTGCGGGAGCCTGCTTGACTTCTGCAGCTGCCTTCTCAGGTTGGGCTGGCGCGCTGTCTGCCTGCAGCCAGTTGTGGGTCATCCACAAGATCCTGAGCTGTCCCAGGGCTTGCTGGCAGGACAACTCCACAAAGAAAGTCAGAGAGATCCTGCACAACTGTCTGTACAGCAGGCGGCATTTCCTTCAGCATTGATTGGCAGAGCAATAGCAGACAGTATTCCCTGCCAAATTTGCTCGATGGCACACCTGTCTCCGTGCCATGACCTTCAGCTTGCCGGGGGTGCCACTGGCCAGGCCGCCAGGCTGCTGCTTGCCAGGTGTCGGCCCTGTGACGCTGTGCCAGGCAGCGTGAGCCGCTGCAGCCGCAGTGGACTGCTGCTCAGACACTGCAGCCTGCTGCAGCTTGTTCATGTGAGCCACTAGGCCCTGCATCTGATGCTTGAGGTCTGCCAGCCTGCGCAGGCCGTGGCGGACAGTGGCATGGTGCATTGCTGCTGCTGCACTGGTGCGCAGCAGCAGCGGCCGCATGCGCACGAACCAGTCCTCACACACCTGCAGCCACGCACTCTGATGGCTGAGCTATGGGGTGATACACACATCACTGACAGCCCCACTTGGGTTGCAGACTTGGCGGCCTGATGCATTGCAAGGACTAGTCCCTCTCTGCCCTCTTTCAAGGCGTCAGTGCGGTGACCGATGACTGCTCGCTGTTATTGCGTGTAAACTTGCCAAGCCTTTGCATCAAGGGACAGCCTCCAGGCAAGGAGGCCTGCACATGAGAGCTGGGAGAACACTGAGGCAGCCACAGGCTTCTACACGCTGAAAAGGCGATTTGGGGCAGCTCACCTTACGATTGGCATTGAAGAACTGGACAGCAGCACTGTCGGGCAGGGGCCTCACAGCACTGCTTGCGGAGGCTGCGCTGATGCCAGCCTCAAGTGCATGCATGAATTCCAGCAACAGCCAGGTAGCTTCTGCCAGTGGCAGGCCAGCGGCGGGCTGACTTGCTGTGCTAGCAGGCTCTGGCTTGCTGCTGGCCCCAGCACCCAGATGCTGTCTTATCTGCAGGCCAACAGAGATGAACGTTCGACAGCCCAAATGCACTCAAGGCTGACTCAATAACAGCTCAAAAAAAGGCAATCCAGGGATGCCACTGTGTTTGAACTCCTGTCGCATGCCAGGTGCTGACAGCGCATCTGCAGGAAGGTCCTTGGTGGGCTAGTCAGCACAACCCTCCAGCTCAGAGGAGACGAAAGCTGCCTACCTGTGCATCTGCAGCCTTCTTGTGCTTTGCGTGGGCATCAGCCTTGGCAGCTGCTGCTGCCTCATCTGTCTCCTTCCCAGCCAGCCTGGCGACCAGGGCCTGCAGCATCTGCTCCAGGGCAGCAAAGCTCTGGGTGGGGTTGCCCCAGTGCAGGCGCATGCGCAGGGCCAGGCACTGCTTGGCTGCCTCCTGAGTGATCAGCCAGGCTGCCTCTGAACGCGTGCTGCAGGGCAGACAGTCCGGACTGCAGTGGCACATCGAGCACAGGACCGCGTGCTGCCCCCTTACTACTGTACACAAGAATGAGCTGGCAAGTATGAAGGCTACGTGCACTTTCAAAATTGGCAGGGCTGCCAGCGTGAGCTCGCCAAGGCAAAGGCAATATAATGCAACATACTGCATGTTCACGTGTGTCTGCCCCGAGTGCTGCAGACAGGCCTCACCCAGGTTCTGGAAGCTGCTGACCAGCGTCGCCTGCAGGCGCTGCATGCCCCAGTAGTTCCCAGACAATCCCCTGCCCCGAGCTACCGGGCTTCAGGCCGAGGCTGTCCAGCAGCGCCGCCAGCTGGGCTGGGGGCAGGCGCAGGTGCTGGCTGCTAAGCGCCAGGTCGTGCTGCCAAGCTGGCACGGGCGTCGTGACCTGGCGCTCCTCTGCAGACTGCAGCCCAAGCAGCCCCTGGTGGGGCAAACTGAGGAGCAGCCTCTTCCAGGCCTCCTGTGCCTTGGTGTTCCTGTCTGTCAGCTGGCACAAGACCAGGCTCATCACGAGCCCTACCTGTCCGGGCTGAGGGACAACTGATTCGTGCACCAGCAGCTTGCTGAGGTGCTGCGCCACTGCTAGCCTGACCTGCGGCTGCGACTGGCAGGCTAGAGCCTGAATGACGACCCAGAATCCCTGGGGCCATGCGGACACACTTCTGCCGTCAGATGCTGACCAGGCCCCATGCCCCTGTCTGGCTGGCCCTGCACCGCCTTCTGGCCTGCTGTCAGACAGGCTGATGCCTGCCTGAGGCAGCAGAGTCGACAATATTGCCGCCATGTTGCTGCCTGGCAGAGCCAACCCCCGGCTGCTGCCCTCATTTCCACTTTCGCCAGCTGCATGACCCCTCTCCAGTTGCGCCTGGGACTGGCCTGCCGTTACTGCCGCCAGCATGTTCAGGGCCACAGCAAGTGAGACCTGCTGCTGGGCGACACTGGCCAGCACGCTGCAGAGCGCCTGCTTACTGGTGGACGCTGCCTCTGTGATGCTGGCCAGAAGCTCGACGACCAGGGCCGTGACCGCTCCCATTCTCGTCAGTGGGCCTGCACACAGAACATACAGCAGGATATTGGAGCAACACTCAAGCAAGCATCCTCTAGTGATTGCCAGCATTACCCACATCTTGTTCAACTCAGTCCATACGCCATGCAGGCAGCCTTGTACACAAGCAAATCAAATGGAGGCATGGGCAGGTGGCAACTGAAGCCACCACATCGCTGAGCCTGTCCCAGCTGGCTCATGAAGCCACCACAATGCCCCTCCTTGCCATGCACCTGGCAGATTGAGAGGCGTGACCAGGTGGCTCTGAAGGCAGCCACAGCGCACCTTCTGGGAGGACGAGGGGCACCAGAGTCTGCCACACCTGCAGGTGTGCGGCTGGGCCCATGGCCTCCACGGCCACCCGCACAGTGGCCAGATCAAACAGCAGCGCCTCTGCCTGCCCTGCCTCCCCCTGTCTGTGCCTCTCTGCAGACCGGGCTACGCTTGACAGCACCAGCTGCAGCACTCGGGCTTGGACTGCCTCACTCCTGTGGGACAGGAGGCTGGCCTGCAGGTCTGCCGCCTGGCCCACTGCCTTGCCTGAAAAGCACCCCCTGCAGCAGGTGGCAATGGCATATAGGTACAGACAGGGCAATTAGCAGAGCCCACCTGACAAGCTGCTCGAGCTCATGGGCATTCCAGAGGCAGCTGCCACATAAGCACAAGCCTCTGCCTGGGACTTGATGCTGATGTGAGCCAAGTCTGCTGGCAGCAACACTCTCGGCCACATGGCAGCCAATAAACCTGGCTTAGAGTGGGCCGTTGCTGGAAGCGCGAGAATGAGCAATGCGACCTGACCAGTGTCAAAGCTTCACTTGATAACAAGGCACTGGCAGCTGAAGATGAGGCAATCACCTGAGCAGGGTGACAGCCCCATCGTCCCCAAAGAGCGCGGGCAGCACAGCCAGGACATGGCCGCAGTCAGCAGCCAGCGTGGCCACACTGTCTGCCAGCGCCACCGCTGCCAGAATCCCACTCACGGGCAGCCCACTGGTGCTGGTGCTGAGCACAGCAGCAGCAAAAGAGGCCGCTGCTTCCCAGACCGCCTTCAGTGCGCCCACCGCTGGCGCTGCCCCCTGCATCAGCTTCTGCGAGGCGGCTGAGGTTGTCACCGCTGCAGCCCGTGCTTCTGAGGCAGCCTGGCTGCCAGCTGCAGCAGCAGCCAGCTTGACAATGTCCTGGCCGTGCCGGAACAGCTCCTGCCAGTGCCGGACCTGCTGCTGCCGGCCACCTGACTGACAAGCATACTTGCTGAAGCTTGTCTGCAAGAGCTCCAGCGCTGTTGCTGCCAGGCCTGCACAGACACACACCTGGCTTCCCAGTGACCTATTGCACAAGGGTTGCACATGGCGGCTGTACATGCTGATTGCATCCTCCAGGCCTTGCAGAATGCTGGCCAGCAACAGGAGAGCCCAGCAGATTGCATCAGAGCTCATTACCTGGGCTGGCAGCCAAGAGTCCTCCCTTACATCCCCTCAGCACGCCCAAAGCGCAGTTCACCAGGGACAGTAACCGCCTGGCATCAGCTGTGCTGTCAGGCCCCTCTGCAGCGGCCTGCGCGTCTGCCAGCAGCTGCTGCAGTGTGCTCCTCGCAAAGTCCAGCTGATCGCACCACACAGGGGAAAAGCTCTCCAGTGTGGACGCAAGCAGAGGCCTGCACAAGCAGTACCACCTCAAGACGCACGGCAGTGCCTGGACTGGCCACCACTGAGGGGGCGCTTGACACAGATGAGCTCTGTGCGCCAATGCAATGAGTATGATGGGGGCTGGCTGGCATACCTTGTTACATCTGGCAGCGACGCCTCCAGAGACCACTGCACGATCAACTCCACCAGTACCTTGAAATGCTGCCTCAGCAAAGTGGCGCATGGAGCCACCTGCATCACCAGTCCAGGGGCTACAGATGCTCGATGACATGTTACAAGGTACAGAATCTGTACAGCGTTCTTACTGTCAAGCAACTTGAGCACAGTCGTGAGTTTGCTGCAGCATAGCAGGGCAGACGCATGCCTGACTCTGGTTCTGAGGGGTACCCAGATTCATGCAAACCACTTGAAGCATGCACCTGCAACTTCCACGGCGCAGCTTAACCCACCTGAGTGACAACCCCCAAGAGGGGCGCCACCAGGTGCACTGAGGTGCCTTCAGCCTCCAGAAGCTGCTTGCATGCTGCCAGCACTGCCCCGCCATACCCCTCAAGAACATCCCTGCTTACCCCTGCAGGTAAGTGCTTCACGCTTAAGAGCTGGCCTTGGAGCGCATGTGGTCGAGAGTGCAGACCGTTTGGCATGTACATCTGATCAGGCGCCCAACCTCAGCCATCCACAGCAGTTGAAGCGGTGCTGGCGAATGAAGCATGGAGGGTGAGCTTCTCAGTGCTCACCTGCAAGCCCATGTTTCAAGGCCACCAGTATCCAGCACTGCAGGCCAACCTCCAGACGACCATGAGGGGGCAGCATCTGCCCCAGCAGGGACGGCAGCGCCCAGTCAAACAGCAGCCCCCTTGGCACACCTGCACGTGCTCAGCACCAGTCAGGAGTGCAGCACAGATGCTGGAGGCCACAACAGACACATGCAGAGCATGCTGGTGCAGCTGTCCTTGCTCAGCCATGTTGAAGGCTGCGGCAGTGCTCTTGCTGCAGCAGGCGCCAAGCCCTGCCGATGGCTGTGCCTACCTGGCGGCCTGCCAGCCCGTGTGGCCAGCGCTCCCAGCATTCCCACCACCGGAGCAGCAGCCTGGCGCACCAGCTGTTGCGCATCCACCAGCAGCTGCAGCAGTGCAGGCCACATCGTGGTGATTTGTGCCTGAGCAGCCTGCGCACCCGGCTGCCGCTGCATGGCGCTGGCCAATCCCTTCAGAGCTGACAGCCTGGGACCCTGCAGGGGATACAGACGATGTTGAAGCCAGGCTTGATACGAGAAAGCACGCAGCGCCAGCACATCTGCAGGTTGGTGCAGCCGCTCACCAGCTCTCCCTGCTGCAGGCATGCCACATGGAGCAGCTGCTGCAGCTGCTGTGCAGCACTGGGGCCTGGCAGCATCTGCCGGCCGCTGTATGGCATGTTCCCTTGGTGTTGGAAAGACACACCCAAATCCATCCCTGGTGGACAGGTCCACCAGTTCCTGCATCAGTTGTTGCACATTTCTGTGCCTGTCTATTCTTTCAATGGGAGCAGCATGCAGATCCAGACAGAGACAGGCACAGTAGATGCACCTCCGCCCTGAGGCTGGCTGTCAGCCTCCCGTTTGTTCATGCTGGAGGCAGCATGTTGTCTTGTATCTGTTGCCTTCACGAAGGGGCAACCAACATCTATCTACCTGCAGGCTGAGCCTGCTTGTTTGCCTGTCCGACATGGCAAGCAAAGACAGGGGAGTTGGGGACACTGTTGGAGGATGTTATGCCACTTTCCTTCTATGCCGCAAATAAGACATGAAATATCCTTCAGCTGACCATTCTTGCATGCAAATTGCTCTGAGGCAGCACTTCTGGCCATGCCAGGCCATCATACAAGGCACTGCTGCATCTGCACGCACCTTGAGGTCCTGTAGTGTCACCGCCAGTGTGGCTGGCCGGCGATGGGTGACTTTGGCTGATAACTGCACAGTCACACTGACCGTCAAGCACAGCAAGTTCATAGCAACAGCATGGCCCATCCAGAGCACGTCGGAGGTGCCTCACTGGACTTCAGACAACATGTCTGAGCAGTCTGCTGACAGCTGCAGAGTGGACAAGACCAACACTGCATTGCTCTGGGATGCAGGCCATGCAGCTGCTGGAGAGGCATGCAGATCGGTCTGCCAGCCACAACTGCTTTGCCTATAAGGTGTGCACAGACGTTCGGACCTCAGATGATGGAGAGCCGGTGGGTGGAGCCCCAATGCTGACAGCTATTGAGGCAGAAGGGCTAGATGGAGTCTTTTTGCTGGTGACTAGGCAAGTCTTGAAATGCTGCAAATTGCCGTGCTCTGTTGGTGCAGCTTCGAAAATGCTCTGACAACCTTGCGTCTGCAGGTTCTTTGGGGGGACAAAACTGGGCACTGGCGGCCTAGCCAGGGCATACGGCAAAGCTGCACGGTGTGCCAGCAGCCCTGTCTAGCTTTGAGTGATGTATATGCCAACTGAACATGCCCGCATGCAGGGACTGCTTGCAGCAAGCTCAACGAAGAGAAGCGGCTGAACAAAGACGGGTCGAGCTGCAGCTCTCCATGCAGCACTCTGGCTCTGTGTACACTTTGCTGGACTCCAAGTCAGTGAGACGCTTGCACGAGGACTTTGCTGAGAATGGCGACATGAGGCTGGTTTTGGAAGTTGACTGCGACGAGCTGGAGGCCCTTACAGACTCCTTGAGCAGTGTGACAAGAGGGCAGGCGCACATCAAAGTGTCTGGATGAGATGCAGGGCATTCATGGACAATGCCTCTCATTGCTTTCATTCCAAGAAACACCAATGAACTCAAAAGCGGCCCCTGCCCCGACCACCACCCCGTCCCCCTCCCCTGAATCCTCCCCTGCAGAGACAAGAACATTCATGTTATCCCAGACTTTGCGCATGCAGATATCTGCAACAAAGGCACAGCATCGCTGGATCCGCAGAGGCAGCCGTCTGTGCATCAGTATGAGTCAGGAAGGAACTGGAGCACTCTGCATGAGGCCATGCCCACCTGCCACCGGGAGACCTGCCGCCAAAGCTGCCACGGCCTCCACCGCGCCCACTAAAGCCTCCTCGCCCGCCACGGCCTCCGCGACCTCCTCTTGCTCCCCCTCGTCCACCTGCAGCCACTAGCGCCTTGAACTGGAAGCTAAGCAGTTGCAGCCTTGTCCTGCCCACCTGCAACTCCAATAGTACACCACAGGCAGCCCTGAGGACATTGTCAGCCTGAGCTTCCCTTGAGCGGCCTGGCAGCCACAGTGACATGCTGCAACATAAGACTCGCTGCAGCATGTAAAGGTGGGCAAGGTAGAGCCCCACCTTTCTGGACGCCTGCCCCCTTGGGCTTGGGCAGGAACCTGTCGAGGGGCAGCAACTTCATGGGGTCGATGAAGAATTTGTCCCCATTTGCGTATGAGGTGGCCACAATGCCCTCCTGCATCTTGATCGTGAAGAACTGCAGCAGTGTGGGCTCTGTCAGGGCCTGAAGGCACACAAGCACGTGCTGCAGGCAGGATCTCACAGAGTTGTTGATGCCGCCAAAGATCTCTTCAATCCTGCCTATCTGAGTCTTGTTTTGCAAAAAGATGGGCGCATTGAAGTAGGGGATCTGCAGGCACAGGCAAGCCCAGCATTCAGTCAAGTCAATTTAGCAGTTGGAGCAGTGATGGCTGGTGCATGATTCAAGAGGGTGGCCAGCATGGTGCAACGGGGCATCAACTGAAGCAGCATGAGCCACCAGACAAACCTTCTCATTGGACAGTTTGCACACTGCCTCGCCCTCGCAGGCATGCTCAAAGTTGCCTGCCTCTACTACCTGGTCTGGTGGGCCCTGAGGGAACCTGTAATGATGGGCAGCGCATTGGTGAGTGGGGAGTTGCCTCAATGGACAACATGTTGCCTGCTCATGCACGTCTTGGTGAAGCGGCCCTGCACGACCTCTCATGCAGCCACCTGCCTGTCACCGCCAAATCTGCCTCCTCCCCGCCCTCCGCGGCCACCAGGGCTGAAGCGGCCGCCTCCCCTGCCTCCAGGACTAAAGCGACCACCTCCCCTGCCGCCCCGCTGCATGCACTCCTGTCTGGCCTTGTCAACTTAAAACAATGGCAGAGTTCCCTTGTGCTGAGGGCAGGGTGCCAGGCAATGTAGCCTGCAAGGGGACTCTGGCTGCTGACTCTTTCGGTGAGCTCAAAAGCTCACAGCTGTGTGATCCGGGGTGTGATGTTCCCTTCCAGCCAAACCACCAAAGTCAGTGGATGTAGACCTAGTCCCATCCTGTCTGACGTGGGTGGCATAATACTTCTTGCCTTCTTCGTATCACCCAACGTGACAGCTTCGATTGCCAGTGTTGCCGGCAGTGTGCTGTCAGGCCTGCCGACAGGCTGCAACGTCAATACAGTAGGCAGCCATCCGGTTTAGCATGAATTCATTCAGCAGCGCCATGCGCGGGCTAAATCCCCTGCGCCACCACCAGCACCAGCAGAAGGTGGCCGCACCTGCGTTGTACGGTGCTCCAGTGTGCGTGGCGACGCCTGTTAGGCCGCCAGCGACTAAGCCTGCCAAGAGGAGCAAGGTCAGCTTCCAGTGACTTTGCCATATGCAACTAACAAACAAGCCAGGAAACAATCTTGTACATTTTCATGACCATGCCCTGGTCTGCTACAGGTAGAGATTGTGAAGGAGCGCAGTGACTTCCTCAGGCATCCCCTGATGGAGGAGCTGGTCAATGAAAACACTTACATCAACGAGGTGTGCTGGCCGCTCAGCGCGCCAGAGCTGCCACATCACCCCACCCTCTGATTGTCACTCAGCAGCTCATACCCCAGCAGCCTCCTGCCTGAAGCAGTTTGTCCCGCCGCAAGCTGCAGGCCTGCAGATGTGTCCAGATTTGTGCACCGCTTCTGGGGCTCTGCTTCTGCAGGATGCTGTGCAGCTGATGAAGTTCCACGGCAGCTACCAGCAGGACCACAGGGAGAAGCGTGCATTCGGGCAGGGCAAGTTCTACCAGTTTATGATGCGCACCCGGCAGCCAGGCGGGACAGTCGACAACCAGCTGTACCTTGTCATGGACACACTGGCAGATCAGGTGCGCTGGGGCAGCTCCAGATCACTGAGAGCCAGCCAGCAGAGGCGTGCTTTGGAGCAGGACTGTTGGAGGGTGGCGGGACATGGCGATGCAGAGAGAGGGGGACGCACTGGCAGTGCCTGGATGTTCAGATGCATGCCACATCTGGATGTCTCATGCGTTCAGGATGTCATGCACCGTTGAGTCTCTGCAGGGCAGCATGGCTTGTTGGCCAGCTTCTTGTTGAGCTTTACCAACAAGAAGCTGGCTCCCCAACACGCTGCCACCAGCAAAGTTGCTCTGTTCATCGGCAGCACTGCCCTTCATGCTGTCAGCTCACCTGAGATAGGACACCCTTTTGAGTCAAAGCCAGCATCTGCAGCTCAAGCTTGCTGCAACCTGACTTTGAACCTCACACTCTGTGCAGTATGGCAACGGCACGTTGCGCCTGACCACCCGCCAGGCCTACCAACTGCATGGAGTGCTCAAGCAGGACTTGAAGACGGTGTTCAGCTCTGTCATTAAGAACATGGGTAGCACGCTGGCAGCCTGTGGAGATGTGAACCGCAATGTGATGGCCCCCCCAGTGCCCTACAAGAACAGGCCAGAGTACATGTTCGCCCAGCAGTACGCAGAGGACATTGCCCAGCTGCTGGCGCCCCAGAGCGGGGCATATTATGATGTGTGGCTGGATGGGGAGAAGTTCTTCACCCATCAGATGGAGGTAGGCACCGGCTGAGCCATGTGTGGGTGCTGTCGCCTGGCAGACAGCGCTGGTTGCTTTGGGGACATGTTATGACCATCTGTTGACTGAGTGGCTGAGCAGTCAAAGTTGCCACCCCAGGAGCTCAGGCGAGGGGCTGGTGCCATTTGGTGGGGTGCAGCATTGACTGGGGCTCTGCCATGCTGGGGAGAGGGTGCTGTTGTATGGCAGGCTGCCCTGCCATCCTTCCCCAACTTCAGGCTGGTGGCAGTAGTTGCCAGAAGCACTGCAAGCGGATGGGGTCAGGTGCTGCTTGCATTCTGGCCAGCATTGCTCAGCGCTTGCACTCTGTGGAGTACCCTGCCAAAGGGTTGGCAGCCTGGCCTGCTGCAGCCAGGCTGAGTGAAGGCTGCAGTGCATCCAGCATGTCTTGCATGCAGCAGGTGCGGGAGATGCAGGTGTCCCTGTGACTGCCTGCTGCACGGCAGTGCGGCAAATGTGTAGGCAAGCTGGACAGCGGAGTTGGGGGCTGCAGGGCTGCTGCTTCTAGAGCTATGCTAACCCCATATGTTGGCATATGTTGGCAGACTGCACAGCGAGCTGGGAGGGTGCAGGAATGCTGCCTCAGAGCTGCATCACCTAGCAGCTCTAGGGTTGCTGCTGAACAGCTGTACATCAGCCCAAATTATGAGAATATGTTGACTTGGGCATCCTGTTCTGCAGAACCCCAAGGTGACAGCAGACAGGGCTTTCAACGGCTTTGGCACCAATTTTGAGAACTCCCCTGAGCCCCTGTATGGCAACCTCTTCTTGCCACGCAAGTTCAAAGTGGGCCTCACTGTCCCAGGTGGGTGTTGCAAAAGACCCACAGGTGCCAGCTTGCCCCATCAATCACGAGCATGGTGCCGCTCCTTGCTCGCATGATATGGTCATGCATGGCCGCCAGCCTGCCTCTGCCGGCTCTGACAGCATTTGCAACCCCCTGTCGGGGGATCCAAATCCAGATGAAGCTGTCCTGTGTCCTGGTGATCAGAAATAAACTGAAGTAAAAGCTGTGCTGCCTGCAGGGGACAACAGCGTGGACCTGTTGACCAACGACGTCGGGCTGGTGGTCATGTGCAGCCCCACCGGCGAGCTGGAGGGCTTCGATGTGCTGGTGGGAGGCGGCATGGGCCGGACACACAGGTGACAGCTGCAGCCCCTGTCCACCCCGAGGTGGAGGCAGCTGCACAGCAGAGCAGTGGCACTGTGAGGCTGTCTGTCCAGGGCCGATGGCCTGCAGCTCCTGCCGACAGCATCCTCCATAGCTGTACACCTGGGTCACCTGTATGAGCACCCTCAGTCCTCTGTTCCATGGTTGGCCATGTTCGCAGCCTGCCATCCCTAAAGCTGACAGGGCCCTGAAGCTGCTCCCCCTGGATTGAGAGTTCCAGTGCATTGCTGCCCCTGAGGAACCTGTGTCTGCATGAGCCCTGTAAGCAGCTTCCCCCCTGCAGCAGGCACAGGAGCCCTTTCTGGGCTTTGTGCCTGATGGTTGACAGTCCCGCAGGCTTTGTGCCAGCCGCAATCACCAATTCTCTTGCTTGTGCTGCAGGAACGAGAGCACCTTCGCCCGCCTTGCCGACCCCCTGGGGTTTGTGCCAGCAGAGGACATCTTCCATGTAATGAAGGCCATCGTGGCCACGCAGCGCGACTACGGGCGCCGCGACGACCGCAAGCAGGCGCGTCTCAAGTACCTGGTTAATGAGTGGGGCCTGGACAAGTTCAGGGACGTGGTGGAGCAGTACTATGGCAAGAAGCTGCAGCCCTTCAGGTAAGGTGCTGCAGGTGTCGACTGTCTGCTGCATGTGTCATCATGGGCAGTGGCCGACAAGGTGAGGTGTGGCATGGTGTTGCAGCCTGTCAGGCGTAGCGCAGGTGTGTAGTCATGGGCACGTGTGGACATGGACAGAACTGTAATGCGGTATGCAACCTTTCAGGTGGGCTGCAGGTGCTGGTCAATGTGCCAGGTCGCAACTTGTCTGGCATATGCGTGCATCCAGGAAGGGGCAAACCCCCCTGTCTGGGGTGGCAGGATGCTCTGCCAGTGCAGTGTTGCAGCCGTCTGCTGCTCTGCCAACCTCAAGTCTGACCTGCCGCGTACAACTCAGTGAAGGTTGTTGGACCAGCCTGGCCTCTTGCTGGTCGCCACACTGTCCGGCAGGAGCCCCTCTGCCACAGCACACCCAGGAGTGCTGCTTGGGCGGTGCAGTGCAGCCAGCAGTCCACAGGGAGGCGATGCTCTGTGTCTGCGGGCAGTCGTGGCGCAGGCTGGTGCCAGGAGAGCGCAGGTTGCTGGACATGTGCTGGGTGCACTGCCACTGGGTCTGTCCGTTCCCAGCCGCAGCTGCCGACTGTGGCTGCTCATGGGCCTCCAGGGCGCTGCCCGGGAGCCTGAGTCCCTGGCCTGCACTGATTGCACTACACAAGTCCCTGGCCTGCACTGATTGCACCACACAAGTCCCTGGCCTGCACTAAATGCACCACACAAGTCCCTGGCCTGCACTATATGCCTCACACAAGAGGTGCATGCGCAGCCAACCAGTGTCTCCCTCGGCTCATGCAGGGCACTGCCTGCCTGGGAGCACAAGGACTACCTGGGCTGGATCGAGCAGGGGGACGGCTTGGAGGCGTACGGCGTGTACGTCCAGAATGGGCGCCTCAAGGGGGATATGAAGAGGGCCCTGCGCACAGTCATTGAGCGCTACGAGCTGCCCGTGCGCCTGACCCCCAACCAGAACCTGATCCTTTGCGACATCGAGGAGGGCTGGAAGGCGGACATCATGTCCACGCTGTCAGCTGCCGGAATCAGGTGAGCGCTGGCTTGGTTGCATGCACCACACAGGGCACACCGATTGCTGATGCTGGCACAGCGGAAGGATGTGCTTTGAGGGTGTGTCCTCCACCTTTGCGTGTGCCTGAGGCAGTCACCTCCACCTTTGCGTGTGCCTGAGACAATCACCTCCACCTTTGCGTGTGCCTGAGGCAGTCACCTCCACCTTTGCGTGTGCTGGAGGCAGTCACCTTCACCTTTGCTTGTGCCTGAGGCAGTCACCTCCACCATTGGAGCCCCTGCCTGCACCTTCTGCCCTGCAGAGTCCCCAAGACCCTGCAGCACACAGCCAAGCCAAGCCAAACCCTCCCCATCATCCTTCCTAAAAGCGTCTCTGTGCCTGCAGGGGCCCCGAAGCCCTTGACACCCTGGACCGCAACTCCATGGCCTGTCCCGCCCTGCCCCTGTGCGGGTTGGCTATCGGCGAGGCCGAGCGCTCCTTGCCAGATGTGAACCGGCGCATCCGTGCGGTGATGGACCGCTTGGGCTTTGCCGCTGACGAGCACTTTGTTGTGCGCATGACAGGGTGCCCCAATGGGTGCAGCCGCCCCTACATGGCAGAGATCGGCCTGGTGGGAGATGGGCCCAACAGCTATCAGCTGTGGCTGGGAGGCACGCCGGGGCAGACCCGCCTAGCGGAGACCTACATGGAGCGGATGAAGATCCAGGCAAGTGTATGGCTGTGAGCTGGGGCTGCTCTTTACATGCCTCCATTTGCACTGATTTGGTGTTGTGATGCCTGTATGTCCTCTGCGTTTGGCCGCTTCAGGGGCTGGACCTTTATCTTGTGCTTCTGTCATGGAAAAGATCCAGAGTCCTTCAGCAGCTCCTATCTCTTACATCAATCTGTGTGGGTTTTCCGCAGTTTTACAGGGATTGCCACACTTCTGCTGTCTGCATTCGGTGCTGCGCTCGTCTGAAGCTTCCCTGGAACATTGTGTTCTCTGGTTTGCTGCTGCATGGCTTACAAGCAAACACAAAGTGGCCAGGTGGGCGCTGCCCGAGTGCAGAGCGACACAGTCTCTGATTCGAACTGTGGTGAGCTCGCGTGTGCACAGCTTCCAGCGAGACTGTGCTCAAGAGCATTGTTGTTAGCTGCAGGACCTGGAGGCCACCCTGGAGCCCCTCCTGTACTTCTACAAGCAGCGGCGGCGAGTTGGCGAGAGCCTGGGCGACTTCTCTGCGCGCACCGGTTTTGACGTCCTGAGGCAGTACACCGAGGGCTATGTCTCGCCTTCAACAGAGCAGGAGCTGGAGCAGATTGGCGTGCCCAAGGAGCTGTATGCAGCTTTGAAGCAGATTGCAGATGCACAGGGCAAAAGCCTGCCTCACGTCGCATCTGAGGCCGTCCGCAAGCTGGTGTCAGCCTGAGCAGTGGCAGAACTTGATAGCAGAAAGAACCTCAATCCCCCTGAATTGTCCTGTGAGACCTTCAGTACTGTAGCTGTCCTCTGTCCCAGCCTTGACGAGTATGTCTCAGTCTGTTCATTCTGTAATGTGTTAATCCCAGAAGCGCTACATGACATTGCACAGGGCCATGCCCCCACCAATGGGCACAAGGCTGAAGTGTATGCGTTCATCTGTCATGAGAAAGGCATTGAGTTCCCTGAAGGCAATGGTGCGCTTGTCCTTATCATCTGCGTCACACACTTGGCCATGCCACAGAACATTGTCGATGGCAATGAGGCCACCAGGTCTAATCAGCTTCAGCACTTCCTCGTAGTAGGACAGGGTGGCCCGCTTGTCAGCATCTGCAGGGCAGGACATGCTGTTTGCTCCCTGTTCTCCAGGATGTTTCAATTGTCGACAGTGGAATGCTTGCCTATGAATGCCAGATCAAAGGTCTTGAGCAAAGCCGGCTGCCCCAAAAGCTGTGCAAGAGCATCAGCTGCCGTCCCACAGACTGTGCCAACCTGCAAAACAGAACTCACAGACAAGTGTGGTGGTGCCAAGACCCAGATGCTACATGCAGCAGTTCGCAGCAGAATGCAGACCCTTAAAACACGTGACGAGCCCTTCAGGGGCTGGCTGACCTTTCTCATACGTACTGACATTAGGTGCCCTCAAGCGACTGTCCACTGCCAGACCCGTGCGGCTCAGAGTCAACGAATGCAGACCCTCACCCTGTGTCTGAGCCCAGACATCTCAAGAGCCTCCTCTGCAAGAGCCATTGCCCTGGCATCTCTGTCACAGGTGTGCAAGTAGCTGTCCTCAGGCAGTGCCTGCAAAGCGGCCGTCACCTTGTGATCTGCAATCAGGCTGCATGCAAGCACTGCTGCCAACCAGATGTCAAGCTTCTGCCTGGGAGATTGATGGCTGCATGTGTCCAATAGGCCAACAAGTCGGGCCTGGCCTGGTTTGTGCAACTCACCAGTGCCATGGCAATAGCTGAGTAGCCTGTAAAGGTTCCCAGCTCGAGGACTTGCTTGGCACCTAGGCAGCGCACAAGCATGGCCAGAAACTGCCCCTGCTCAGGCGATACCTGTGCTGCAAATACACAGCAGGGCTAAATAGGCAGTACCAGCTGGCATGCATGTGCAAGATGGCACAAAGATGCCAATTGGTGCCCACATCAGCAGTGCAAACCTGCATTCGTGCCCCATCAGGGAAACGCTTGGCGGTCTGCTCCCTCAGCCAGAGCAATGCCTGCAATCAAAATGCAAGCGTCAGACATGCGAGCTACTGACCTGTGAACAGGCCCTGAGTCGTCCACCTCAGGCTCGCGAGTGTGCTGCAGGATGTATTGGTAAAGCTCTGGTGTCATGACAGTGCCGCCAAGCTGCTTCTTGAGAGTACCAGCTTGGCTGTCATTGCCTGAGCTGCTGCAAAACACCTGCTGCTGACGCTGTGGCAGGTGGGTCAATGGCTGCCAGGCCTTGGCCTTGCAGGTCCAGGATCTGAGCGCCACATGCCTGCAGCATGGCAGGCCTATGGTGCACATGCTGGCTGCCTGTGCAGAGTGACCTCACCCACCCCACCTGTCATGGCCTGTTTCCTGATAAGAAGCCCGTTGCTGCCGATCTGACCCAGACCGTCTGATGTTCTTGGCAGTTGGGGCACGGTCTGCTAGTCTTCGCACGCGGCCCACTTGCTGGGTCACGTAGTGATGATTTTGCCTGGGGTTAGGCATCTGCAAGTTCTGAAATTGTTCGGAGAAGGTGTGTCCCGTCAGGTCCTCCCTGGTTGCTAGAGTGCCAGCTCACACTTGCCTGATTTGTACCATGTCAAATGCAAGCACTCACCTGACCACCTGACCTGCAGGAGCCCTGCTGAGCCAGGTCTAGGCCTCTGAGTGCAGCATGTCTGCCTCTGCTGCTGTGGAGAGGGCCAATGCGGATGCACGTGACCAACGCATGCGAGCTCTAAGGGGGGAGCTGGAGCAGGTGGCAGAGGAGCTGCAGGAGACTGAGAAAATCCACCAGGAGGCACAGGAGCTGGGGGATGAGAGCCTGCTGGAGGAGATCCAGGGAGATCTGGCTCGCTTGCAGGTGTGACTACCTGCAGAGCCTGGCGAGTGCGCCCTCTGCTATGGCGTGGGATGCTGTTGT
This sequence comes from Asterochloris erici, assembly GCA_019693375.1. Taxonomy (NCBI): domain Eukaryota; kingdom Viridiplantae; phylum Chlorophyta; class Trebouxiophyceae; order Trebouxiales; family Trebouxiaceae; genus Asterochloris; species Asterochloris erici. The sequence continues at coordinate 124,162 of JAAMXJ010000169.1, read as the reverse complement.
GGAGAAAGGCTCACTGCAGATTCACAAGGCCTCTGTGAGGAGGTGCTGGCACCGTCGGCGTGTGCACTGCTCTGAAGCTTACGATCCTGAGTGTCCTGAGGAAGGGCTGCTGTGTTTGCCAGGTAGTAGCCGCAGGATATTTCACCTTGTCTTGCCCGGGCAGCACAACCATGCAGGCTGACAGCACTCTGGGCTGCTGTTGGCAGTGACTGCAGTACCAACACTGTCTGTCGCTTCTGCCTCTGGACGCCAGGTCAAGGGTGGCGCAAACTTCAGACTGGATTAAGTCCCACCATTGGGAGCCAGCATGCGGGCTTGCAGCATTCAGCAGCCCCACACAGGGTTCAGTGCCTGCAGTGGCAGCTGCAGCAGGAGGCCGCCTGCCTCTGTCTGGAAAGAGAGCCTCGGAAGCATGCCGCTGCCATCGGACACCCCCCAGTCAACACAGGAGCTGTTGCCCCAGCAGCCGGCTGCATTGCCAGACTCAAAACCCTGCCCTGCGTAAGGCAGCCACTTACAAGCCTGTGGACCCCAGCAGAAGTGAGCAAGCAGCTGGGCATGCCCTGCCCCATGCAGGGTCGAGCAGTCTGAGGTTTCCCAGATGGGCTGGAGGCCCTGCTCCCTGTCGCAGCAGGCAGCTCAGGAGAAGCTGCGAGCCCAGTCGGTGCCAAGCCAGACTTCGACTTGACAGCAGTCATCCTGTGCCCTGCCTGCACACAGGAGGTGCTACTTACAAGCCCTGTCATCCTGTGCCCTGCCTGCACACAGGAGGTGCCAGGGGAGCTGCAGCAGGAGGCTGGACTGCCTGCGGCTGAACAGCCAGCGACCGGCCAATGCAGCAGCCTGCAGTGCCACACACACAACAGCTGTCCCGTCGACTGCAGGAGGTGCAGCGGGAGCTGCAACAGGAGCTCGACCGCCTGCAGCTGGCCAGTCAGCGGTCAGCCGAGAACCTGCGGGAACGCCTGCGCAGGCTGCGCTCGAGGGATGCCAATCACCGCCGTCTCCTCAGTGGGGAGGAGGGGGAGCTTCAGGTGGGTGCTTGAATGACAGGAGAGGGACCACTGACGAGGGTTGTGGCCTCAGCGAGTGCCTGGGGGTGGTGCAGTGACTTGGAAAGTGCTTCACTGATGAGTGCCGTTCATCATGGGCGTGCTCAGCGGCAGGGATCGGGAGCTGCAGATGCATGCATGGAACGTGAGAGGGCTGGCGTTTGGTGCCTGCAACACTGCGGCGTGGCAGTGTGATGTCAGCCAGAGGGCTATACACAACTGCTGTCCCGGAGTGCTGTGCGCGTCAGCCTGGACCTGGCACGCCTGTCGCCTGAGCCTGCAATGCAGTGCGGGCAGCACCGCTGATGTACCAATCTGTTGCCCAGCCCTGCCGAGGGTCTGCGCCAGCATGCTGTGCCTTGGGTGCTGCGCAGGCTGCAGCCTCGGCCGCTGCTGCCAGCATTGGGCGCACAGTCAGTGGCGGACCTCTCAAGGAGGGCAGCCCTGCCCCGTCTGCGGCGCTGCCAGACATCCCTGAGGCCGCACCATCAGACCGCCCAACGCCTGATCAGCCCTCAGCAGCCATCCAAGCCGCTGCCACTGTTGCTGCTGCTCTGGCCCCTGCCTCCTCCAGCCAGAGAACTGCACAGGAGAGTGTGGCTGCTCTGGCGGCTGACTCAGGCTTCCAGGGCACCCCTGACAGCGCCTCGCTGTGGGCTGGCTTTGGGGGCGCGCTGCCCATACCAGCCTCTGCTGGGGCCATGCCGGTGGGGAAAGGCATGGACCTACAGCCGACCCCTGCGCAGCAGATGCCCGTGGCATCAACTGGCGAACGGGCATTGGAGATCCCAAGCCTTCCAGAGCCGCCTGCAGGCGGCTCAGCACAATGGCAGCCAGCAGCAGGCCTTGCTGCAGGCACTGCCAGCAAGCAGCAGCAGGCGGTGGCTGCGCTGCCGGTGGCAGGTGCAGCGACAGAGAGAGCGCTGTCGGGGTACGCTGCAGACACAGAGGAGGCAGATGTCTCGTTTGAGGCCCCAGCAGCCACTTCACATGTGGCTGCTGGGGCACCAGGCAGCAGTGCTTTGCGCACAGGCAAGCCTGCACGCAGCGAGGTTGCGCGCTCTCCTGCTCTGGCAGAGACCATATCGGGAGCCCTTGCGGGGGCTGGCGGCGCCGGTGAGGCGGTAACTGGTGCCCATGGGCGCCAGTCAGGCCAGTCGAGGCCAGATCACGTGGAGACTGAGGGGCCCAGGGCTGCAGCTCTTGCTGAGACAGTGTCTGCGGCGCTCTCTGCAGCAGGAGATGGGCATTCCTCGGGTACGTCTGCATGCATCTGTGTTGCACTGGTCTGCCGGGCCATGGCTGACAAATTTGTCTGGGGCACACTCCACAGCAGGGGATGAGCCTCTCTCAGGTGTATCTGCATTATCCTGTGGCTGCATGAGTCTGCCAGCATTAGTAGACCGTCAGATGCTTGGGGGCAAGGGGGTTTCGCTTTCTACAATGCTGGATGGCACTGGATGTACACGCACGCCGCTCTTGCACAGCCATGACATGCAGCCTGCTTGCAGCCATGCAGCAGTGCGAGGTCACCAGGACTGATGTGCCACTTGCAGGGCAAACCAGGGAGGACAGTGACCCAGTACCTGCCCAGGAGCGCCTGGCCAGCCCTGTACTTGCAGCTGATGCTGGCCCTGCTGCGGCTCGCGTGGCCACCTCTCTGGCAGGCACTTCAATGCCTCGGCCAGACGGGAGGGGTGCGCATGCCATTCCCGCAAGTGGGTGTCTCTTGACATGCCAAATCTCAGCGTCTTAGGCTGCATGATGCAACAGTTGCCTGCTGTCTTTGTCTGTGAGCTGTGAGAGCTTACCTGGATGCGACAGCACAATTGTGTGCAGGTATTGACAACGAGAGCGAGAGCTCCTTGGCTGGCTGGGGCAAGCGTCAATCAGAGGGGCCGCCTGGTGAGCTGCCTCACACTCAGACAAGACATCATGGTGCCCCCAACCAGACAGGGTGGCTGCAGCAAGCCAGCAGCTACATTGTAGAGCATTGTGAGATGGGAAGACTGCTTCTGGTCGCTGTGACTGAATGCAGACAGGCTGGAAACTGCTCACTTGGGCCCTGTGCAGCATGCTGTTGCAGATCCTGCTCAGGTTCCATGCATCGCTGACTCAGGGTGCCGACTCAGGTGTGTGACTGCTTTTTGATGCAGGCTCAGACGAGGCCTCCCCTGCTGCGCTGACCACCCTGCACTCCTTTGGCACCAGCCATCTCAGAGAGCAGGCACTTGGGGAGTCACCTGAGCCGCTGGCATCCCCCATGTCAAGCATGGACCAGCCCCAGAGGAACTCAGTGGGGCGCGATGCGCTGACGGACCAGTCTGCCAGCATGTCTCGGGGCTTAGGGCAGCAGGAGCAGGAGCAGGACAGGCCAGCTGTGCCTGCCTCTGTGTTTGGCAGCAGCACCAAGCCCGCTGCCGGTGAGCAGCAGCCAGCTGGGGTACAAGCGCCTGCCTCTGCCTTTGGCGATAGTGGCGCGCCAGAGTCAGGGGAACAGCAGCAGGCACAGCCATCGGCGCCTGCATCTGCCTTCGGCAGCAGCAGCGAGTTGGCTTCTGGGGAGCACCAGAAGGGCAGGCCCTCGTTGTCTGGCTCCGCTTTTGGCAGCAGCGACCATCTGGCAGACACAGGGGGACCGATGGTCCTCCCAGCTTCGCCGTTCGAGCAGGCGCGCGACTCTGGCTCAACAGCCGCCTCACTTGGAGCGGCGCAACAGAGCAGTGCCAGGGCAGCCAATGCTCAGGGCCTGGAACTGCGCCCCTCCAAGAACGTGCTGCCCCCCAAGTCCAGCTTTGCGGCTGATGAGGTACAGGCAGCAGGCCTGGAGGCACAGGTGCGGGCGCCCCCAGGGCAGGCTCTAGAGCTGCGCCCCTCCAAGAACGTGCTGCCCCCCAAGTCCAGCTTTGCGGCCGATGAGGTACAGGCAGCAGGCCTGGAGGCACAGGCGCGGATAGCCGGGGGGCAGGCTCCCGAGCTTCGCCCCTCCAAGAATGTGCTGCCCCCCAAGTCCAGCTTTGTGGCAGAGGACGTGCAGGCAGCAGGTCCGGAGGCAGAGGTGCGGGCGGCCAGGGGCCAGGCTCTCGAGCCGCGCCCCTCCAAGACTGTGCTGCCCCCACAAGCCAGCTTTGTGGCAGAGGAGGTGCAGGCGACGGGGCTGTACCAGGGAGCAGAGGGCTCCACAGCGCAGGGCAGGGGGCTGCAGGATGCGGAGATGCCTGCCTCTGGGTTTGCCACCCCAGAAGGTGGGGACTCCCCGCTCAGGGAGGGCGGGCAGGAGCCGCAAGCCCCTGCAGCTGCCCCCCACTCAGCAGGAGCTGCCTCTGACCAGGCGCCCCTGCCCAGCCAGGCAGCTGAGGGTGCACATGGCCAGGGAGGCCCTGCATCAGGGGCAGAACCAGCATCTCAGCCAGGCGCAGCAGACGGCAGCCTGCGCAGGTGGGTGTGTGGACCTGCAACCAGAGCTGACCATCGTCTGCATAAGCTATGCCAGGTGCAGCCGCAGTTGAACCCCATCATATGCAACCTGGGTAGGACTGCCTTTGTTCATTGTGTGCCACAGCAGGACCTGCAGCAGGAGGGTTGTGTCAGCCTCCGCACCAAGCGCAGCCTCTGCTGTGCAGGATTAACAGCATCAGCTCGCCAAGGAGGAAGGCCCCTCTGCCCCCTGGCAGGGGGCCTGGGCCGGTCTCACGCCAGTCTGCTGCAGGCATCAAGCAGCAGGTGGGTGCCTTACGCTCTCCTGCAGGCAGCAGCATGCCAGCAGGAGGCTGGTGCAAGATGCAGGCGCAAGCCTTTGCCTTGCATGTGCTGCTTGGGACGGCAGCCTCTTCAGCCTCACCACTGCCTCCCGTGGACTGTATCTGCTGTCCCAGTGTCAGCAACACACCCTGTTGGTGTGTGACGGCCAGACACACACTGGGTTGCAGGACAAAAGCCTTCGCTGCACACTGTCACCTGCTGTCTGTATCCCCGGGGCACAGGAGCAGTTGTCAGGCAATCTCTGCCCATGACCCCACTGCTCCCGGTGAACAGCGTGTCCTCCCTGCCCTGCAGGAGGCAACCTCAAAGGGGCTGCGCAGGACTCGCAGCGCAGAAGGTGTACCTGTGGGCTCCCCCCGGCGGCCACCTCCCAAGCCGCCCACCCCAACCATCCCCGAAGGTGGCGTGCTGCCCGACTCAGAGGGGCAAGCCCAAGAAGCGGCCAGCGCTGAGGGTGCTGCCCAGCAGGTCATGGCAGACGAGGGCGCCGCAGGTGCAGCCTGCGTGCCCGCAGATGACCTGCACGCCTGCAAACATCCTGCACAAACAAGGCGCACCCCAGGCAGCCAGTGTGCAGGGCGCAGAGACAATTCGCTGGCCTGGCCTTTGTCCGCACCCTGTGCTGCTGAACTTGATTGGGTTGAAGCACTTGTCTTTGGGTCACCTGTGATGCTGCGGCACGGCATACCTCACAAGCACATTCCAGTCATGCTTTGCTGTCATTGCAGTCATCCAGCCAGTCGCTGGGTGGAAGAGCTTTGAGGAGCCAGCCGAGCAGCCGCCATCCTCGCAGCTGGTCCAGCGGCACAGCATGGGGGGGGACATCTGGGGCTCACTGCCCGTCAGCACAGGTACAGGGAAGGGAGTGGGCCGTGCAGGCGGCAGCAAGCAGCAGGCGGGCACGCCCCGAGAGGCAGGTAAGGCACACTCCGAGGCCGCAAGCACCTTGCAGGTGGCAGTCTCCCTGGTTTGATATGTTTGCCTTCCAGTCAGACCCAGATGAGGGCAAGGCCCCTTGCGCTGCATGCTGTCTGCTGCAAGGAGTACTGGGCAGCTGTATCCACGAGGGTTGCGATGCTGACAAAGATCAGGATGGCACACCCATTGCTCTTCGATGCAGCTCCTAGCGACAGGCGTTGGCACTGTCATCCCTGCATGTGACAGCCATAATTTTGATGCAGATCCCTTTGGCGATGCTGAAGAGTTGCAAGATCCATTTGGCCCGCCAGTGGCGTCAGGAGCAGCAGAACAGGCACCTGTGGCCAAGGGGGCTGCGCAGGAGGGGGTTGACCCCTTTGCAGAGCTGGCCATGAGCGCCAGGAGCAGCGTGGCAGGTGTAGTGCTAGAGCAGGGGCCCTCTGCTGTGGGCCTGGAAGCTGTGCTGTGGGCGAGACCGCGCTGGAAGCCTCTAATCGTCAGGGCAGCCCTGGTGCTCAAAGCAATGGCACAGCAAACAGCACTCCGTCAGGCCTGTCCTGGGGTGCCTGGGTGAAGTTGAGTTGAGGTGCTTCTGTCGTGTTCAAGTCTGTGATGTGCTGAGCGCCAGCCTGATGTCACGGAGGCTTTGGAACAACACTGTCCTGCCAAAACAAGGGCACAAGTTCCCTTGCCCTTGACCTCATTCTGGAAAATTGCGGGGAGCCCAGGTGCCGCAAATGCACAACAAGTGACAGTTGTTACTACCGCTAAAAGGGGGAGCTCTGGTGCTGCAAACTACAGCACAGCAGACAGTGTTGCGACAGGCCCTGGCTGCTGTTGCGGCACTGTTGTGCAAGAGTACTGCAGGCCGCTATCACAGCTGCATCTCACTGCAGAAGTCTTCCCTCCTGCAGCTAAGCACAATGCGGAAAGCAGTAACGATGTGTGATTGTCAAGTGTAATCTGTGAGTCCCTGTGCACGCTGTGTAGGTGGGGACACTGCTCCCTGGTATGAGCTGGGGCGGGGGGTCTCAGGCAACCCCTTCCAGCAGTTCATGCCCCTGGACAGCTACCTGTCTGGGGATCCTGCTGGTGCTGCGCCAGAGGGTGGGCAGGAGGCACAGCAGCCGGCAGGCAGGCAGCCTGCCGAGGCTGCCCAGAGAGAGGAGGCAGCGCCAGCAGAGGAGGCAGCCTCTGGTGGGCGGCCTGTCGCCGCTGCAGTCTCAGCTGTGGACGCTGAAGGCGCCCCGGAGCCTGCTGCTGTTCGGCAAACGGGGCACGAGGCAGCCGCTGGCTCCAGGCTGTCGAGCTCCCAGCCGGGTGCCCCCCAGGCTCCGGCTGCTGAAGCAGGCCCAACGGAGGTCGCGGCGCTGCAGGCCGCTGCAGCTGCGCAGAGCTCCCTGCCAGGGACAGGGAGGCTGCAGGACGCTCCCCAAGCCTCCCTGGGGGCCGGCGGACCTCTGCCTGCAAGTGCGTTTGGTGAAGACAGCGCCTTTGAGGCCAGCAGCTCCTTTGAGGCCGCCACCAGCGGGGCCGCCGGGCAGACCCTGCCCGAAAGCGCATTTGGTGGTGAGGAGGGCGCTTTGGGAGACGGCAGCTTCGCTGCAGAGGCAGCCTCCAGCAGGACTGGGGGCCAGCCGCTGCCTCCAAGCACTTTCAGTGGCGAGGAGAGCGCCTTTGGTGGCAGAAGCTTCCCTGCAGAGGCGACCTCTGGGAGGGCTGCAGCAGCACCTGGGCCCCCGCCAGGGGAGGCTCCTGGCGTGGGGCCGTCTTCCAGCGCCTGGGAGCCAGCTGCACCGCAGGTGCCCCCCGGCATGGGCTCCGATGCTTTTGAAGCCGAGTGGCCGTCAGAGTTGGGGCGTGGGCAGCAGGGGGTGCCCCCACTGCACACCTCCGACCAGCCCGCTCGGGCTGCGGCTGGGCCTGGCCCAGCAGCAGGCCAAGCCCAGGCGGCCCCTGCCACCCGGCCGCGCCCAGCAGAGGCTGTTCACCCTGAGGCCTCTCAGCCTGAGGCTTCAGCCCTGACGCAGCCGGGGGGTCCTCCCCAGCAGCAGCAGCCGCCAAAGGGGCTGGGCAGCCCCGTGGCTTCAGCCTCGGGGGTGGATGTCTCGAGAGCCTTTGCGCCAGGCTCCACCAACAGTGTGCGGCAGCTGTCCGAGATGTTCAAGGCTGAGCAGCAGCAGCAGCAGCCGCCGCGGCAGGCTGCGGCAGGGCGGGGGGTGGGGCGTGGCCGGGGGCGGGGCAACTCGTTCAGCGAGGTGGACCTGTGGTCGCCCATGGACCCTGCAGAGCGCAGGCAGCTGGAGGATGCATTTGAGGCCAAGGTGGGCAAGGTCACCTGGTTGTCAGGCCCTCTGCCGGGGTGGAGGCGTGGCGTCTGAGGCCAGGGTGTGGCTCCTCATATCCTTTGAGACGCCTTGCTGGTGCAGCTGGGCTGTCAGTGAAAGGACGCTGTTCCAGATCAGGAGTTAGGGCCTTGCTTGCCTGTCCTCGCTGAAGTCCAGGCCTCGCTGAAGTCCAGGAGAACGAAGTTGCAGATGGACGGTAGCCATGGTACGTGCTATGAATGCTTTGCGGGCCTCCTGCTCCTCAGGTATGAGACAAGAGGAGTCTTGACCCTCTTGCTGAGCGGTGGACCACTACCATGCCTCTGAACGACCAAGAGCAGTCGTTGACCCCTTATGCTGAGCCACAGACCCCGATGATGCATCTGCATGACCAAGACCTTTTCAAGTGGCCTCAAGTTTTGACTGTGAGCAAGCCAAGCACCACATTGTGTATGCCTGCAAGCTGTTGCCTCAGCCCTAGCACTGGCTGAATCCTGTCACACTACTGCTGCAGGGCTACAGCGCTGTCCGCTTCCAGAGGTCAGACGCAGAGGCCCTGTGGAAGCTGCGGGCGATGCCTCCCGACCACTTTAGGCGTGCCTGGCAGCTGTCTGATGTGGACAGCGACGGCGCCCTATCACGGGCCGAATTCATCCTGTTCATGTACTTTGTGGGCTCCTTCTCCCGCAAGTGAGCAGCTCAGAGGGTCCCGGGTGTGCATAGCAGCCGGCTAATTGAGGATCAGGATGGCGCCCTCTTGTCAAATGTAGCTTGTGGCACTCTTCCCCATATGCACATACTCCAACTGTAGGTTGTGTAGCAGACCCTGGAGGCTGCTGGGCATGGTCACTGCAGGGACCCCAGGACACCGGGGATTTGAATGAAGCAATTGCCATGGCAGGGTTATGGCAGGGTCTCAGTTGTCATTCCAGCACCTGGGGGCTTATGAAGCCTTGGGAACAGGGGGCCTTTCCACACCCACTGTGCAACTGCGTAGGCAGCGGCGACGCACTGTGGGCAGGAGAAGGCCTTCACCGGGCTCGTTGCAGATCAAGACTTGGCAACATCTCAACCTGCTCCTGGACTGCAGTTGCAAGGGCAGCAAAGCGTCAGCAACAATGGGTCCCTCACCAAGCTTGCTGCAGAGCAGGTCCCAGCAAATGCTCATCAGACCCACTTGGTGAACGCTTTCTCTTCTCCTGTAGGGGCCTGGACTTCCGTCTTCCGGAGCAGTCGCTGACGCTGGAGCAGGCAGCACGGCTGACCGGGTCAGAGGGCTTCAGGGCACCAGGTGATGCCCTGCTTTGGCTGAAAGTCTCGTGTAGTTTGCCATCCCATCAACATACTTCCATCCACAACCCACAGCACAGCTGACAGGGGCGCAGGGCTTGAAGCCGCCAGGTGACGCCCCGCTTCAGCTCAGCATCTCAGGCAGTTCCGTGGTGCACTGTGGTCTAACTCTGCAGGCATGGCTGACCAGGGTAGGAGGCGTCAAAGCTGCCAGGTGATGCCCTGCCTCAGCTTGCAAAATTTTGCCTGTTCTTCGCATGACAGCTTTGCAGGCGCTTCTGGTGCTCTGTTCAAAGCAGGCTGGCCCCCTGTGGGAGGCTTGTCAGGCCTGGCCTGACACTCAGGACCCGCACCTCCCTTCAGCTGTGGGGTGTTTGCTGTTTGGACGCCCCTGCGAGGCGCTGCCTTCACACAGAGATGCCCAGCGCCGCATCCCTGGAATCTGGCGCCAGCTGCCCTCCCCACCCTGAGCTTCACTGCATCCTCTCACCTGTGAGCATGGGACCTGTGAGGTCTCCACCGTGTCGGTGGCCATGCGCGCCTCCCTCAGCTTTGAAGGTGCCTGGCTGCAGGCAGGGCGCCCGCAGAGCCAGCCGCAGAGGAGTGGCAGGCGTTCCCGGAGCAGGCCGACCTGCAGAGGGTGCGCCAGGCCACCATGCCAGCCACGGAGGCCGACAGCGAGATGCAGCAGCAGGCCCTGCAGGAGCTCCTCTACCTGGGCTTCCCGCCTGGCCCAGCGCAGGTGAGGACTGCTGCAGGGCCCCCTTTACCTGGCCTTGCGCGAGGCATGCTCTCTCCTAGCTCTCCGGCCTGGCCCTGCGCAACTGAGGCGCCCTGCGTGAAACCAATCAATGGGCTCCTTGGCAAGGTGGGGCAGCCTGCTTGATCGCACTTGGCTGGGCCGGCCCCACAACATCTTGGGTGGGGTATGCTTCCAGCCTGCAGCTGCTGAAGAGAGCACAGCATACGCGAGGCACTGCTGTCAGGTAGGAGGTAGCGTTGCCTACATCGCTGAGCGGTACACAGTGTGCCTCGCATGACAGCCATGCAAGGCACCTGCGTGCTGTGCTGCACAAATTTGCTGGCCAGTGATGCTATTCATATCACAGTTTGTCCGAGAGATTCGCTGAAGACAACACTTAATTTTCCCTGAGGCCTCCCAGCTCTGCATCCTTGATGCCAAGCCTGCAAAGCAGTGCCATCAGCTCTGAATGCCACCTGCAAGTCGTCAAAGCCGCTTGCTGGCCCCATTGCCACAATCTTGACCTGACATGGGCAGCACCCCCAATTCGTCGCTCCTGCCATCCGTGCTGCTGTGTCATAAGGCTCATAAGGCTCATGGCATGAACTGCACTGCAGACAGTCCTGCCAGCTACAACTCTGGGCTCAACCCACACTGCAGACCCACCGCTTCTTCCTGCTCTGCAGACTGCTCTACAGGCGCACGACTGGCAGCTGGAGGCGGCCGCCAATGCTCTGCTCAACCAGCAGCGTGGTGCGGCCGCCGGGCCTGCCCCCAGCCGCTCGGCACCCCCGGTGCAGCAGCAGTCCCTGGGCAGCCCCGTGCTCCGGGGTGCCGGCGGCAGCATGCCCAGCAGCCCTGCCAACGGGAAGTCCCCCTCTGGCAAGGGGCTGGCACGGGTGAGCGCTCTGCTGCAAGCCCTGTTGGGCAAGTCCTTAGTCACAAGTCTTGCGTGGTGGCACCTGTTGTCCTGGCCTGCTGCCGTGACTGCTTTGGGACTGCTTTTGCGTCGGCTCAGGGGCAGCAGCGGCGCCCTGCCCCGGGGCCGTGCCAAGAGCTAATTCCCCATGAGCCAGCAAGTGGTCCGGGTGAGCGCTGCAGGGGCTTCCCTGGTGGACCCTGCTAGGTCACAGTCGCCACAGGACTGTGTACATGGGGCATGCCTGATCTATGCCCGACAACTAGATAGCACCCTCTATGTCGTATGGTTCTCCTGTTGTTCTAGTCAGCATAGCACTTATTGCGGCTGGCCATGGCCACATCCTTGCCTGCTGACTGGCTGTCTCCCTGCCGCAGTACTTGTCTCAAGTCACCGCAAGTCTGTCTGCTGACTGGTCCCTGCCGCGCTGCAGGACTTCTCCGGGTTCTCCAGTCGGCGCAGCACGGGAGACACTGGCAGCGCCCGCAGCACCCGCAGCACGCTGTCACCCACCACCAGCGGGGTCGCTCGCCAGACCACAGGGGCCAGCACCGACTTTGACGAGCAGGGAGAGACGACAGGTAGGGTGCATGCCACTTCCACAATTCTAAAGCGTGACCCTCAGTCTTGCACTGGTCCTGACCTCCTGTCCCGCACCTGTGGGTGCTGCAGACCTGTCTCCGCTAGGCAGCCTGCCTGGTGTATTGCTGCAGTCCACACCCTGGATGTCTTGAGCCAACCTGCGGCACATCTTCTGCAGGGTTGCACATCTTGCCTTGAATGGCCATGAACCTGCATGTGCTGGCATCTTGCCGCTGTGCAATGTGGGTACAGCCGGACAGGAGGCAGCTGAGCAGCATAGAGACCCACGCACTCATGCAGTGCTGCATGTGTGCTCTGCCTGCAGTTGGGGGCATGACCGTCTCGCCTGGCAGGGACTTTGGGGCCCAGGCGCGCTACGCTTTCGAGTCTCCGCAGCGCGACCCCGCCAGCAGCATGGTCGCTCGAGGTACATCTTATGTACCTCCTCCACGCATCAACTGCAGCGCTGCCCAGGACCTGTGCAGCTACCATTTGCTTGCCGCCTCAGCAGCGTCTGCTGGCCCCCATTGCAACAAGGATGCCTGACTGCACTCACGTCCCAGAGGCCCATGTCAGAGGTGCTTTGAGGTTGGCTAGGTGCAGCTCATCTCACCCTGCTTGCTTCCCTCACCACAACCTCCAGCTGTGCATCTGACGTCCCGTGCCTGGCCTGTAGGGGGACACCATGCTCTGTATGGGACTGCGCAGCAAGATCATCGGCATCGCAACTGTCTGCCCATGTGCAAGCACTGTGTACACCTCGCCGTGCCCTGCCGCTTTGGTGACCGGTTGGGGCTGCCACGAACAAGCATGGCCCCCTGTCTCACCGCAGGAGACTCCAAGCTGACCGTCGGCATCACGGCTGCCCGCATGAAGTACACCGGTGCCATGGAGCGTCCCTTCTTCACGGTCTCCCTGCGCACGCAGCGGGGCCAGCTCATCGAGCCAGCCCACAACACGTTGCCGGCTCTGTGGGACGCCAAGAACAACGTGTTGAAGGCTGGGGACGTGCTCGCCCTCAGCACCCCTGTGCGCAGCCTGCCAGACGGTGAGCGCAGGCTCCCGGCCTGGCACCAGTCTGCATGGGTGACTGGCTTGAGCAGCTGCCACTGCCAGCTCAACCACATTGTGCTGCAGGCTTGCAGACAGCGCCTCGGCAGGCTGAGCGCTGGACTCAACTCACTCCACTTTCAGAAGCACACTGCACCTGGCATCTGACTACTTGGCCTTGGCCCCACCTGCTGTTGCTGATGCCTGCTGGGGGCAGCCTGTTGTGCATCCAACGTGTGCACACTGTGCCCAGGGTCTGCATCCTGCGCGCCCTTGTTCTAGACCGTGCGCCTACTCACTCCGCCTCTCTGCCCTGCTGCAGGCAGCCTGCTGTACTTTGAGCTCAAGCACTACAAGCCGAAAGAGAAGAAGATGAGCCTGCGGGCCTGGTCTGTGCTGGCAGCTGAAACCTTGGTGGACTACAGCGCCGAGGAGCCGAGCGTGCATGTCGGGCCACTGCACCTCTCCCTGCTGCAGAAGCCTGTGGACTTCGCCCAGTCCCGCAAGCACAAGCGGCTGACTAATGAGGGCCTGGATCTGGACCTCCTGATTGGCGTCATGCAGTCGTGATGCATGCAGTCGGCAGCTGCACCCGGAGGACAGTCTTTGAAAAGACAGAACGCAGTGACAATCTCTCCCTTTTTGAACAAGGCGAGCCCCCTTGAGCATATTCCTCTTGCATGCTTCGACTAGAATTTTCCGGAGAAGGTTTTTCAAAATTCCAGCTTTGTTTGAGCATTGGTACCAGAATGCCTCTTGAATGTCAAGCCTGATGGCACCATGACTCAGGCAACAAGATGCTTTTGCAATGCCAATCTCTGTTGACATATGGCTGGTAGTGTATACACTGTGGGGACTGAGACAGGCCAGATATGCAACTCGATCCCACTCACACTCTGCTGACACGTATGCAACACATCAGGAGATGCCTGCTACTCTATGGCTGCTGGGCAGTGATGTGGCAAACCACAGCAGAACAGACTACTGTTACAGCTGTTACTTGAGGCTGGCTGGCCTAGGTGGGCACCAGCACAGCTCGCTGCCCGGCTCGTTGCCTGTCTTGAGTGCGCACTGATGTCTCTAGGGCTAACAAGTACTCCTGCTCAATGTCACCTGTGACATACTGGCCTGTATGGCAGTATCAAATGTGTTGAGTGATGGGATCTGAGTCAGCCTAGATGTCATGTAAAGGCGGCAGAAGGCCACAAAAGCTGAGGCGCATATGGGTCTGGCACAGCTCACCTGTGAAGCAAGATGCCTCAAACTGCTTGACATTGGGGTTCAGTTCCTGAGCAACTGCGAACAGGTCCTGGATGCTCTGGTACAGCAGCCCGTCTGCATGCAACACCTGCAAGGCCAGGGGCGCTGTCAGCTTGCAGCTGAAACCAGTGCATCAGATCGACAGCCAAGAGCTGGCCCCATTGCTGCGATTGGCCGCATGCATTGGGGGCGGCACCATTGGTAGCTCAGGTCTGGTCCGCATGTCTGCCAGAAAGGGCTTGCACATTGTCGTCTGACAGGCGCCTTCAGGCCTGGGAGGTCTGTACCTTGCAGATCTCAGGTTCTGTGAGGTCTGCTGCCACAAACTCCTTGCGGGTGGGCATGTCCACTCCATACACGTTGGGGAAGCGCACAGGGGGAGAGGCACTGGCCAGATACACCTGCACACACCAAACATCACTCTGAAGGTGCCGCACAAAGCATGTGAGCGGATCTGAAACGACGAGACTTTCTTGAATGCCGCAGCAACAGGTGCGCACTGCAGCTCTGCAAAGGTGCTGCTCACCTTCTTGGCGCCTGCCTTGCGCACCATGTCCACAATCTGGCTCATGGTGGTCCCCCGCACGATGCTGTCATCCACCAGCAGCACGCTCTTGCCCTCGAACACAGCAGGCATCGCGTTGAGCTTGCGACGCACAGACAGCTCTCGCGTGCGCTGGTCCGGCATGATGAATGTGCGCCCCACATACCTGCAAGCACCCCAAGTCAGATGAGTCAGCCTGGCACTGAGGCAAAGCTGCATCCTGCTGGTCACCAGGGATCAGCTGCCGACATCACTGAAGGGAATGAGTCTGGCTGCGCTGCTGCCTGAGGCAAGGCGCATCAAAACTCCATTGTGCAGGGTGTCTGGACTTGCTGTGCTGGCGCAGCAACCCTCTTCAGGAAGGGGCTGCTGTGGTGATGCAAAGCGAGTTTGGCAGCCCATTATGCGTACGGGCACATCCCAGCGCCTCAGAGATGGTGGGCTGCAGGCTGGCCATTGAGGCAGGGCAAGGTGCATGATGCACAGCTCTCATAGGTCAAGGCCCTGGACTTGCTGATTCCTGGCTCATGATGCTGGCAGCTGCGCGGGCCACATGCTGAGCAGGGTCTAAGCAGGGAGGGAGCCCAGCCTTTCTGTATGGATGACAGCCTTGCCAGGCTGCCATGGTGTGTGCATGCAGCGTCTTGCAGGGTGGCAGAAAGGGGCAGCCAGGGCAGCCCACCTGTTCTTGACCAGGCCCTCCCGGTAAGGCAGCCCAAGCTCTGCACTGATCTGGATGGCTGCTGGCCGTGACCCGTCAGGCACAGGCACCACACAGTCAATGTCCCAGTTTGTCTCCCTGCAGTGAACACAACACGTACAAACTCGGCAACCAGTCGGACTTGGGCAGCGCATGTCCATCAAGACTGGGGCCACAACCATCAACCCCATGGCTGCAGCGCAGAACTCTAAGTGGACAGTAGGTCACATGCTGGAGCTCCCCGAATCAACAGGTGCGCCCTTTCCAAGCCCCAGCAGCACAGACTGCCAGCAGTGAGCAAGCTGGGGGCCCTGGACACAACTAGAGACAAGCCTATGAAGCGCAGCCAGGTGACATGCAGCCCACTACCCAACTGCATTTCACAGCAGGGCCCACCTGATGCGCTTGGCCAAGCGCGTGCCCAGCCCCAGCTGGAAGTTGTAGACTGAGATGTCGTTGAGCACGGTGTCGGGGCGTGACAAGTAGATGTACTCGAAGATGCAGGGGCACAGCTGCGGGCGGGGGTGGCACTGCTGCGAGATCAGCTCTCCTGCAGGCGCAGCAGGTGACTCATGAGAGGCACACGGGGGGGGG
>JAAMXJ010000169.1:0-108408 GCA_019693375.1 Asterochloris erici | reverse complement strand
GCCGTGCGCAGGGTTGGCAACTGCTCTGACACAATGCCCTACAGGGGCAGCAAACCCTTGTGAGTGACAGCGGTGGCTGTCACGTAACCCAAGCTGAATGCACATCCTTTGCTGGCAGCAATGCTGAGGTCCACTCCAGTGACGTGTGCAGTGCGTAATGAGATGGCGCGGTGCCTCTCAGCATTGGCCGCAGGAGCCTGAGCCCCAGCTGGGGACGAAGGCCCCCACCACACCTGACTCTGTGACCACAATCATCTCCCCCGGCCGCACGTCGCGGACGCGCTCAAACCCGATGGGGCCAAATGCGCAGTCCTCAGAGGCCACGCACCACTCGTCGCCACCCGGGCCCGCGCGCCTGCCCAGCACCAGCGGCCTGCACACTTTGATGGGGGTCGCATGAGCCAGATGAGGAGAAGAGGTTGCTTTCCATGCGGCATAGGCAGGGCAGGGCAACACCCCTCTCCCCATCGCTCGCTGTTTGCTCGCCAGCAGTGGCCAGCCCAAAGTAGCGGGGGAGTATGTGAGCCACTCTGAGAGGCAGTGGTCACTGTGTGCAACCTAGGGCACCCCGCCACCTTCCCTCTAGGGCCTTTGTTGCCTGCTCACTATCAGAGGGCTGTCGGTATTGTTGAGGCGTAACTTGAGCCTTGTTGGGGCAGACATTTGGGCTGCACAGAGGTGCAGCCGCCAGCATGCAACAGTGGGACAAGGAAACGGCGGCAGGCTGTCCCCATGCTCAGACACCCAGGAGCAGCAGGAGCGGGGCTGTGCCGTATCGGTGGGACAGACTCTGCAGTACTCGACTGCCAGCTGCAGTGGGGAAGCGCCATGGCCACTGCGCACCTGTGAGCACGGCCGGTCTCCCATTGAAGATGTAGATTTTCCTTGCTGAAGGGCACTCAGGCCGACCCAGAGGAGCACATTGCAGCCTTGCCAGGGCGCACATGCAAGGCACTGGCGGCCCCAGCGTGGTCCCAGAGGGGTGCCTGAAGGCCGCCAGGCGCATGCCCTAAATCGATATGCAGAGTCCACCAGATTGATCAACCTTGAGGAGACAGGCAGGGCTTCTGTATGAATCCATATGTATGCCGCAGGCAACTTCTGTATGATGCCAATCCCCACCTGATGCCATAGGGGTCCCTGAAGGCGACCAGGCCAACGCCCCCAATGAGGCAGATGCAGCTGTAGGCCCCCTGCAGCAGCTGCATGCTGGCGGCCCCTGCCTGGAGGACCAGGTCCATCTTGCACATGTTGGGGTCGCACCCCTCAGCCATGGTGCAGCGCTGGTGGGCACGGTGGATCTCGTCTGCCAGCACATTCAGCAGCACCTGCACCAGGACGGAAGGGGCTCAGGGTGGCAGGCTCGTCTGCAACAAGCCTGTGCCTGCAAGGTGAGCTACACCTGCATTCAGATACCACAGCAGTACCTGGCTGGGCTCAGGCAAGCTGGCCTCAGACCAACAGGAGCACAGAGCAGGTGCCTGCATTCATGTGTCACCCATCAGCTATTACAAGACATGTGCCAGGTGTCATGACATCCAGACGCGCAGTGCGCTGTCATGCAGCACATTCAGCAGCAGCTGCGCACCAAGAGCGTTGTCACTCAAAGCAGGGGTGCAATCAGCTGTCACAGACAGCAGCACAGCCAGACACGTTGTGCCCAGTCCAAGCCTTTGCCTCCAGCCAGAAGTCCGCCTGCCAGTACCTGCCTGCTTTGACAGACACAGCGACTCAGCAAGCAGCTGCGAGACGCACGTTGACAGACATGGGGCCTCATGCTGCTGCACCAATAAAAGCTGACCTCTGAGTCTGAGGACGTCCTGAGGAACCTGTTGAAGAAGCTGCTGCTGCTGTTGAGCAGGCCCCGCAGCTGATCAGTGTTGGTCAGGTTGCCATTGTGGATCATGTAGATGCCAAGGGGGCTGTTCACGAAGAAAGGCTGAGCTTCTGAGACTGATGAGCTGCCAGCTGTAGGGTATCGCACATGGCCCATGCCAATGCGCCCTGCACGGCACCGAAGCCCGGAAATGTGAGCATGCCAACTTTTGGCACTTTTTGCACATCAGCTGCGAAATGGGCAGAAGTCTGAGTGCGCCCATGCCTGTGCAACCAGCACCAGCCACATGACTCAGCCGCCCATGTTCACAGTGCTGTGATGCTGTGCAACCTGTGACGACCTTTACCCCAAAATGCAGCCGAAGGGTGGGGAGATGTGATCTTGGGAAGGTGTTGCAAGAGCTTGTGCCCATGCAGCCTGCATGGGAGTGGATTCAAAAGCTGTGAGCTTGGTCCAGGGCTGGAGATGGCCAGTGTCCATGTGCACTTCACGGCCAGGATGTGCTTGAGCTGTGGGCAAAGGCAGCCGCCCATGGCCCATGCTAGGAGTGTGCAACCCGGTGGGAGATGTCAGTGGCGGTTGCCAGCTGATCTGGCAGTCATGCTCTGCTGTGCTGGCACTCTTGCTCTGGGGTGCCGGGCTCTGAACACGTGTGCAGCTCTGCTGCAGGCAACTCATAGGCATCGTCTCTGGTGGACGGCAGGTCTTACCACTTGAGGAGCAGCAGCGACATGCAGCAGGCTACCAGGTAGTGCGGCTGCTGCAGACACATGTAGAAGGCGCCCTGCCCCTGCCCCTGCTGCCTACCAGTCAGCTTGTCCATCGTTTTCTGGTTTGAGAAGACGTCCTTGACCAGGCCGTTGGCCTTGTGCTCGTGAAACCTGTCGCCGGTGCTGGTGACCATGCCAGCGCTGTCCTGCCCCCGGTGCTGCAGCATGAGCAGCCCCTCATACAGCTCCGCATTGGCGTTGCCCTGCAGATTCACAAGGGCGTTGCTGGACAGCTGGACTGCTGCCTACTACTGGCCTGCCAGCAGGCGGTGCATGGCAGGACTCACAAGCAAACGCTGCTGTTGCTGCTGGTGCATTGGAGGCATGGTGAGTGGATCGACAGTGCCAGCCTCCCAACAAGCAGGCACTGACTTTGGGCCTTGTGCGCTTGTGGCAAGTATGAGCAGTACCCTCCAGCGGCGGCTTGCACAGCCATTGAGAAATATGGGTGAGCAGCACAGCAGCACAGCCCAGGTGAGGGGCTGAGCAGGGGGCCCAACCACTTTTGCAGCATGCACAGTGTGCCAGTCGCAAGTGCTCACATCCCGCTTGTAGATGCCTATGATGCCGCACATCCTCACTGGCCCAGCGCTGCGCTGCCTGCATGTCAGTGGGGTATCTGAGGGGCAACTGCAGTGTGCACAGACAGCTCAGCAAAGGTCGAAGGACGGCTGTGGCCGGGGACAGACATGCATCTTTGTCCCTCGGGGGGCAGCCTGCCCTTGACTGACCTTCTGTGCTGCTGGCGGTGCTGAGGGCTGCTGTTGTGAAGGCGCCAGCTGGTGCAGGTGCCGGAGAGCTGCGTGGGCAAGGATTGGACAGCCCGCTGGCTCCTGCTGTGCCAAACCATGCTGGCATTGGAGCTTTGCTGCGCAACCACAGGCGGCGTCTGATGCCTGCCTGGCACTGCTGTCTGCTGGGAACACTGAGTCAGGCTTGCCACCTTCATGATGGTTCACTGACTCCCTGCCAATCTCACAGGAGCTGCCAGATGCTGTGCACCCAGAAGCCGCAAAGCGTTGACTGCTAGATGGCCGCCATAAACGAGCAGAGTCTCATAGCATGCGATCTGTGCACATCGGTGCAGCAGACTGACTCAGCAATGCGTATCAAGGGCACAGTAGGATTTTACTCTCCGCATACACCATTTCGGCTTTCTTGCTTGAAGCATTTGGCCCCCGTTTTCCTCAGGCCATCATTGATGCTTGCGCTGGGTTCATGGCCCAGCGCGTTCCGGTCTCCCCCCAGCACTTCGCAAAGCTGAGATGCAGCACCTGCCAGCTTGGAAGTGCCCCTGATGCTCATCGCCAGCCCCATCGGTCCCGGCCTGCAGTCAAGAGCCTGCTGGCTATACAGGAGGGCAGCAGGCGCTGCACCAACATCAAGTGGCAGGAGGGAGCTGTTGAGCGCGCTGCCAAGGAGCATCTGCTCAAGCAGAAGGGCTGCTGCTTGTGGTTCACAGGCCTCAGCGGATCAGGCAAATCCACAGTCGCCTGCACGCTGGAGCATGCCCTGTTGCAGCGAGGCCACCTCACATCTCTTCTTGATGGGGACAACATAAGGTGCGAGACCTGGACCTTGACACTTGGAACACGCGCTGGACTGGATCAGGAGATCACATCGGGAGATCACATGGGCGTGCCAACAACGAAGAGCTCATGCCCTAACCCGCCTCGGCCCACCATTGTGCCCATGGAGCTGGCTTTGTGCTAAGCTGGGGGGGTGGGGGGGTGGTCAAGTCCATGGCAGGCATGTCAGTCAGCCTGCTCTTCTCTGGTAGATCTGGCCTCTGGCCTTCCTAAGGCACAGCCACTGCTTTGCAGCTACATGCCATGCACTGGACAGGAGCTCCTCTCCCACCAGCACTCCTCAGTTGCTGCAATGGACACGCTCTGTGCCAGCAGACTGAACTTCCTGGAGAGGACACTCCAGTATGCTGAAATTGCCTTTTGCTGCAGGCGCACCCCTCTGGGCAGGCAGCTGCGTCTCACCGACCACTTGCTGGTTGGTTTGCATGGTCTGAGTCGCAGCTGCCTGCCACATGGGCTTCAGCAGCGCCACCCACCCTGCTAGCATCTCTTACACACACAATTCTGCCGACCCCTTTGCCTGCAGGCAACCTGGGGTAGGACAGAGCCTGACACCTTTCAGCCAGTGCACATCAGCCAACACTTTTGCCTGCCTGTGCTGCACAGACAGGGGTCTGTTGCCTGTAGAGAAGTGGAATGACCTGCACCAAGCTGCCTGCCCGCACAGCCATGACACTCACACATGCAACCACCCTGCTTGCAGGCACGGCCTGAACTGCAACCTGGGCTTCAGCGCAGAGGACCGCGAGGAGAACATCAGGCGCGTGGGGGAGGTTTCTAAGCTCCTCGTCAGCTCAGGCGTGATTGTCCTGGTCAGCTGCATCAGTCCGTACAGGGCAGACCGCGACAATGTGCGCGGGCGCCTGGGCGACTCAGATTTCATCGAGGTGGGGTGCTGAGCTCGCTTTTCAGACCTGCATTCGCTTTTTCAACATGCAGTGGCGCTCGTTCTGTGCAACAGAGCCTGGGCTGCACTCAGTGAGACTTGAGCCACCCATTGTCTGCGTGAGTGCCTCTGCGGTGCATAGGGAGCTTCAGGTGCCTGCGGTTTGCAAAGTCTGGCATCGGGAGACTTTGCAACTGCCGGGACCACATTAGGTCCCCGCTCTCCCCCCTCCATCCTTGCCAGACCCTGCATCACTGAGCTTACAGCCCAGCTACGCGCCGCCAAGCGACCAGCTTCCCACCTCACTTGGAGCCAAGACATGCGTGATATTGGCCTGGACGGAAAGCAATGCCTGCCGACTTGCGCTGCAGATCTACATGGAGACGCCGCTGCACATCTGCGAGGGCAGGGACCCCAAGGGCCTGTACAAGCTGGCGAGGGAGGGGAAGATCAAGAATTTCACAGGCATAGACGACCCCTATGAGCCGCCGCCCAACCCTGAGATTGTGCTGCAGAGTCAGTTGGCTGCACCTCAGGAGATGGCCGGCAACCTGTTGTGCTACCTGCTGAAGAATGGCTACCTGGAGGCTTAAGCAAATGGCAGCATGGAACGAGGCCCCTTGCTGCCGCCCGCCAGCCCAGACTTCACATGCAGCAGTGCCAATCATGTGCTGAAGCACCTGCAGCACTGGCCTCCCCTCTCCTCTGGTGTGCCAGCACTTTGCACTTGAAAACAGAACGTAGTGCTCCAACCAGTACTGTGTACTCTCCCGTCATCTGGTTGGTCCCTGAACCCGTGAGTGTGACAGCAATGCTGCCATGTGTACCTAGTAGCTCCTTGTTGTCACCAATCAATTGAATTTGATGCAACACTACAATGTCTCGGACAGGCTGTGCATATCATGCATTTGGTGTTTCTTCTATAGCAAAAGGTGCTTTCACTGAACTGTTGCTTCGGGTGCGGCTGCTGCCAATTGTGCTTTGTCTGGCTGGCTTAGCTTCACCTGCAGAAGGAGTCTCTTCAGGAGGCTGATTCCTATTCTGCTTGTCTCAGGGCACACTGACTAGCTATGTATGAGCAATCTTCAACTCTTCTAGCTTGCCACAGACCACTGCAAGCAGGGCTGAGCGTGCTCTGCCACACCGCCCACTATCTACTCCTGCAGACATCGATCCACATCTCATCAGCAGCACTCCACATCAGGCAGACACCGTGCATGCCTGGAAAGGCTAGCAACCCCACCACAGTGGCTGAAGGTGAAGCTGACGGTCAGCAAGATCTTCAGGGGGTCTGAGCAGTCGCGGAACAGAACAGACTTCTTGCTGTCAAACTCGCCAGGGTGCTGCTGGTAATGGTGCTCCACAGCCTTGCTGATGGCTTCCAACACAGATGCAGGCGTAGTGTGGTCCACGAGGAACTGCACGCAGGCACAGTGTTGCCTCAGGTGCAGAGTGGAGGCGTGAGGCCTCGAATTCACTGCAGTCAACAGGCCTGCCTGCCTGGATGCTTCCCGCGGCACACCTGCAGGCCGTGTCCAGAGCAAACGTAGCAGCATACCATTGCTGGCAATCACAGCACCAGCTGAGGAACAAAATGCTGCTCACCTTGAAGCGCTCGCTCTTGTTCTCAGAGCGGGAGATGTTTATCACAGCACTTTGAGACAGCTTTGCATTGGGATACCAAAGCCTGGCCCCATCACTCCTGCAGCACCGCATCCACAATGGGTAAGCTATGTCGCTGGGACCTTTGGGTGTCGTGACGGGGCTTTGCGGCAGCATTCTGGCCCACCTGCGCATCACGGTGGTCGACAGACTGATCTCCTCCACTGTGTGAGTGTCAGAGTCCACAATCAGCACGTCCCCAACCTGCACAGCATGTCCTCACCCAATGCCGGGCATGCTGAGGCTGCCCAGGAGGCCTTTGTAATTGACTGCACCTATCAGAGGGTACAAAGTGCTGCCACGCAAGATAAGGCCCACAACATACAGGTCTTGACCCACGTCAAAGGCGTGTATGGAAAACAGAAAGACGACACTCTCAAAGGCTGTCTTGACCGTGTTTCCTGCAGGCCCGCAGCACTTGTCATGCCCAGCTGCCGGTCAGCATGCACGCTGATGCTTGTGAGCTGGGAGTTGCAAGACTTGAGAGCTGCAACACAGCAGACTCGTTGCCTGGGCTGGCAGGCTCAAACATGCAGCCTTGAGCATGTCAAACACCAAGCAGATGCCTCATGTTTGGCAAAGCTTGCGCTTACCAAACACAAAGGCAAAGGCAAGCACAATGCTGCTGAAGAGAAGCCAGGTCTTCCTAATATCAACCTGAAGGCAGCAGATGGCATTGCTGACCTTGGGTAGCTTTTCTGTCTGGCAGCACCAGCAGGGACTGGCCACATTGCTGAATGCAATGCTGCTTGGTTCAGGCCTCGTGCGATAGCTGTAGAACTGTGCTCTTTGACCAAGCTTCAGCAACACAGGGCCTTGCGGGCACGCATGCACCAAGATGCCGCTCACATTGAAGATCAGCAAGTAGATGAAGAATCCAAGGGCCTGGAGCATTGCGCCCAGCACAAACTGCAGGCGCCCCACGATGGTCTTGCTGTCCTTGAGCTGCAGCGACAGGTTGGTGCGCTCCCTGAAGACATTCTGCACTGCCGCCCTCACATCCTGCGGTGCAAAAAGAGTGCCACTGGTTGCACCCCACCACAGATCCAGCATGAGTCGTACCTCATCCAGTGGACATCCTGCATGCTGCCCTGCACGAGACTTCCTGAATAACATTCAGCACTGCTGTCCTCACATCCTGCTCAGGGGAGATGTCACCTGGTCGCACCGCCTCACAGCTAGCAGCATATATCAGCCCCTACACAGCGAACAGCCCTGCATGCCACCATCCAGGACAGGCACCTTTTGCCTCATCACGCATGTGGACACAGCTGCTCTTACAAGTTTGCACAGCATCAAGCAAGCAAGAAGTTTGGTTCTGACCTGCAGGGTTGCATGCCCATCCCCGTCTTCGTCCAGCATGGCAAAGGCCTCTGCTGCATGCTTCTCGCTGAGCCCAAACTGTGCCAGGTCTTCCTGCAGGATGTGGTCCCTGCAGGCATGGCACGCACACCCACAGTTGCAGCATGCCAGAGGAGGCTGGCGGCACTGAGGGCACAGCATCTGTGGCAACTCGTCGACAAGTGATGACCTGGTTTTACAACAGGCTGGTCCAGGCCAGCACAAGCTGCTCTCACAAAGTTGGGTCAGCTCTAACATCGTTTGCAGGAGGCAATGAAGTCACTGTGAGTCATGGTCAAGCTAGACACCTTGTGAAGGGCTTCACATTCCAGTAGAGGTAGAATGCGAGGCGCTTGGCCTCTTTGTCGCTCGTCAGTCCGCCTGCATTCTTGGCCTGGCCCAGCTGGTCTGTCAGGGTGACTGTGAGCTTGGCCTTGCGGATGTGTTTCTCCACCTGCGCACACACACAGAAGAAGTGCAAGACGCTGTACACCAGGATGAGCAGGTCTGTGCTCAGTGCTAGCCACGACGGCCTGCATGCCCTACAAAGCCTCTACCAGCTGAGCGCAGTCCCGCACAACCTAGGAGGGTCTCAGCAGGAGAAGCTGAGACATCTGCTGGAAACACCTGGCAGATGCCAGGTATGTGGTCGCAGCATCAGACAAGAAGAAAGCCATCTGATGAAGCTGCCTGCATCATGCAGGCGGCCTTCTCTGCATGTGGAGGGCGCTGCACAAAGCTCAAAGCTCAGCCCACCTTGGCAATCTTCTTCGCAATTTGTTCGCCATTGATGGCAGGGATGTCAGGAGCATTTGAGGCCTGCACAATAGACGGGAAGCTCAATGCTGAAGACTATTTTCATGAGCGGTGTTTATCAGGGCGCAGACCTCCCTGCTGGGCCAAGTGCTGTCCCCTTCTCACCCGACTTGCTGCAAGCTGCCAGGATTGGAGACAGGTGCACAGCTACTGCCTGCGGGGCCCACCTGAACGCTGGCTGCCCCGGAGCCCCCTGCTACCCTGTGAGCCATTCTCACCTTGGCCCACTTGCTGACCTTGGCTGCTGGCTGCAGGAACAGAGGCACTTGTGGCATCTTGGTGCCTGACAAGGAGGAGGGCAGGGTCCCTGACAGTCAGCATTGACTTACTCAGCATCAGGCACTGTGCACACACTCGCACCCAAATGAAGTGCTTGCAACAAACCAGCAAGGTACGGACGCAGCCGTGCAGGAGAAAGCAGACAGTCAAGGCAGTCAGCCTCTGGTGCAGGGAAAGCTGCATCGGCCCCGACCTGAGGAGCTCCAGGGTCTGCAGCAGTGCCCTCAGCTGCAGTGCTATTGGGGGCTGCAGGCGGCTGAACCAGGCTGTAGTGTTCCTCTGCTTCAGCTCCTGCATGAGCTGCCACAGGTGCCTGCTGTGCTGCAGGGAGCTGCACCTGTGGGGCTGCTGCTTGCCCCGCCGGCGCTGTACCCTTGCCTGCAGTGGGCCAGCAGGCATTGCAACTTCAGGTAGCGCGGCTATGGCATTGCTGCAGCCTACTGACTGGGTTGCACATCAGCCAGACCAGCGGCTGCAGGTATGCTTACCCTTCATGGTGGTCAAGCATGATCCTGTGCAGCAAGTTGGACGTACATGCTGAATGCGACAGCACATTGAGTACCTGCGCTGCTATCAACGTTGAAGGAGGCCACGGACAGCCGAGTGGGGCCCTTGTCTCCGTGCTGGGAGGGAGCTGGCATGTCCGGCTCTGAGGATTGCCTCAGCATGGAAGGTGGCCGCTGGCCACGAAACAGCTTACCAGAGACACTGAAGTTCAGCTGCATCAAAGCAGCAGGGGCATCTGGCAAGCTTCCTAAGGAGGAGGTCATGCACAGTTGGTCCCACGCAGGCACATGTAACTGAGCAGAGGCTTCAGGATGAAAGGCTTACCAATCTGTCGTATAGGGTCCCCCCCGACCCTGTACTCTGCAGGGGCTCTGTTGCACCTCGGCCAAAGGCTTGCTGGTCACTGTCAGACCTGCACAAGACAGGGGTGCAGGGTGTCAAGCAGTGCTGACTGGTACAGGCTGTGCTCCAGAGTCAGGCTACGTCTGAGGCAGAGCTGCCCACAAGCACGGTCTTGCCTCTGCATCTGCAGCGACCAATTCGTCTGCTTGGGCTCGGAAAGCGCCAGAATGAAGTACTCCTGCATGTATTGGTGGAGCTTTCAGGGGCAGGGCAGGCAGACCAGCAGCACAAGGGCAGTCTGAAAGGAAGGCTGAGAAGGGCAACAGTCAACGGGGAGAAACCAGCACAAGATTGGTATGCAGTGGTGTCACACATTCCCTCAGTCTCCCATGTGCAGAGAAAGATGCCTGGCTGCCCAGCTGAGCTCCCTGCAGGCTGGCTGATCGACCTTTTTGAGGGCCTCCCGCATCTTCATGAAGTGGGTCTTTGCGTGGAAGTGGGAGGCCATCTGCTTGGCTGCCAGCATCTTCACGAGGTTGGCCACGCAGAAGATGCTGAAACACCCCAGGATCTTGACACACACATCATAGACAGGAGCGACCTCAGAATCATTCTCTGCCCGGGGCAGGAAGATGCCCACAAATGCTGCCAGCATCAGCAGTGCCCGCATGAGCCAGACCAGGGGTTTCTGCAGAGCAGGAAACACATGATACTGAGCACCTGCTGGCTGTGGATTCCCAAGGGGGTGTCGTGCACAGGAAGCAAAGAGGCCTGCACTCTGCTGGTGCTGGGGCTTGAGTTGGCACATGCAACACCTTCATGACCTCCCCATGTTCGTGCCCCACATTGCTCCACCAGGACACAGGACCAGACTCTGCAGGTGTGGCTTGCCTTGACACTGGCAGTGTAGTACAGAATGTTGCGGTTTGCGGCCAGGAGCTGGGACTCCACCAGTTGCACCAACAGCTTGATGGCCAGGCTTGTCAGCCAGCAGATGGGGAACCAGCACGCGAAGTAGAACCCCCAGCGCCAATACTCAAAGCGCCGCACACTCTGAGCAGCCGCACAGAAAATGTGAGTGGGGGTCGCAGGGTCACAAAGCGAGCCTGCTGCCGTGGCAGGCAGGCCTGCCAACAGCAATGTGCCAATGAGTCCAGCTCCACATGGGTTTAACACTGAACGTGAGCTGTGCTCAACCCAGGGAACGCCGCGACAGTAAGCAATGCACCTGACATCAGCTGACCATCGTACCTTATTAGGCAGGAACACCTTCAGGAGGGTGGCAGCCACCAGCAGCGCCAGCGTGAGCAGAGCTGCCAGGACTCTGCGCGTTCGAAGGTACCACTTCTGCCTGGGCGTCTGCAGCGCTTCGGCGTCCTCGTCATCGCTGTCGATGTCTGCCTGCACAAACAGACATAGACAGCAGGTGCAGCTGCAGCAGCAGTCTGAGGTGATCTGCACCAGTATTAGCACAGCTGCAGCTGCAACCTGAGCAAGGCACTGGAGAACCTGCAGCAGTGGTCTCAAGGAGACTGTCATCACATGCAATGCTGCCAGTTGCAGGAGAAACCAGACTGGCTCCACTGCGCTCGCCGAGTCCTCCGCAAATATTCACACAGCAAAAGGAAAAATGGACATCATCCTGAGATCTCGACGCAGTGCATGCCCCAGCAGTGTCCCGCTGCAGCCCTCATGTTGGAGCTCTGTGTGTTGTGCAGCCTGTTCTTGCCCGTCTGCTCTGAGGGTGCACTACTTGAGGCTGTGTCCGCCTGGGCAGACAGGCCAGGCCATGGGGCATTGCTGCTGCCATCCAGCTTGGGCCACACTGTCTAGCGTGGGCCATCCTGCCCGCTCAGACATTTGATGGCCCAGGAGTGGGAACGGGGATGGACATCTTGCCTTTGGAGCAGTCAAGTGCCCTTGCTGCCATCTAGTTTGGGCCCTGCTGTCTGCTGGCAGCTTTGCTTCTGATAGCTCGTGAGTGGAAACAAGAAATAGTGATCAAGCTTCTGCCTCAGGGGTGTGTGGGAGGTATGGGGCGGCTGTCATCCAACTTATGCCATGCTAGCTGCTGCTGGCTTTGCTTCTGATGGCCCCCAGGTGGCAATTGCTTACCTTGGGAGAAGCAGCCTCTTCTGCCTTGGCCAGAGCGTTGAGTACGCTGTCTGCACTACGCTCCACAGCCCCCTCCTTGTCCGAGACACCCCCTTTAAACCCCCGGTGGGCGCCCAGCTTCAGCGTGGGGCTGCCAGGCGAGGCAGGCCTCCTCGGAGACACTGCCTTGGTCATGGAGCCGCCCACATCAGTGGGGCTGCTGTTTATCGCCACCTTCAGCAGGGCTGTGCCAGGCCAGCTGCAGGCAGCAAGGTGCCTGTGACTTGCTGGCCTTGGGTTGCTGGACAGAGAGTACCAACCAGGCCTGTGTCAGATGATGCCATTCACAGCGTACCTCAGTAGGGGCTGCGACTGAGCTGTAAGGGAGCCGCCGTGCTCCAACATACCATGCAACCTGCCAGGCAATGCTGGGACTGTGCTGACCACTTGATCCAGCCACTGCTGCACGAGGGGTGGCACACAAAAGCATTTCAATGGCTGCTCAGGGCAACTTTCAAACACAGGGTGGACATCAAATATCTCCGCAGTATGCAACCTGATCACAGATCTGCCGCAAGCCACTTGCCTTGGGGACGATGTCGCCTGTGCTGTTGGGGCTGGTGGCAGTGCTGCAGCCTGACCTGGCGTATCTGCGACCCCGCTGTGACTGCGAGCGGGCCCTGCAAGGCATGCACAGCTGAACTGCAGCATGTGCAGGTGAGAAGGTCATGCACACTGCTGACAACTGCACTGATGGGCATTAAGCATGGAGTAATACACGCAACACGACAGACTTCTCACCCAGCAAGGGCGCCGCCTCGCTCTGCACGCTAGCAGCCCTCTGCATAGCTGCGCTGGCCACATGCTGTGCCGCCTGATGCTGCAGCTGCGCCCCAGCTTGGTCACTGTATTGCTCAGCATCGGCAGCTGCGTTTGCTGCTTGATCAGAGTCAAAACTGCAGGGCAGAAGACCATGTGCTTGGCAGACCGCCTGTGGCAGTGACGCCGTTGATTGGGCCCCAGATGTGGGCACCTGTGGTACTGGGACAGGGTGGACAGGCGATCTAGGTGAAGCTCGTCTGGCCCATTTCGGGAGGCAATTACAACCTCCTGAAGCTCATCACGTCTGCCTGCCCCTGGTGCAGTGCCGCTTAGCCGGCGGGCAGGCATGTTGAGTCAACAGCCGATGTTCAGGTCACGGACCTAGCAGATCTTGATCATTCAGACTTCTGGTTCTTCAGACTTTCCCATGGCCAATGCCTTGTCAGCCAGGGATTTGAAGACCTATGCGTACAGGTCTGATGACATTCAGCATCTAGGGCCATCCAGAGCCCAAAATCTGGCTTTTCTTGACTCCTGTCTGATCTGGTGGTTGTACATGAGTAGTCACCAACCGCTGTGTGCCTGCAGGTTAAGGCCTACCGAGCAGCTCATTGACAGCCTGAAGCGCTTTGTGGCCCACAAACAGATCCAGGCTGGCATGATCTCCACCTGTGTGGGCTCCCTGCAAGAGGTACAGCATGCTGCATTGCATCGCAACTGCACAGGGAACATCATTGCTGCTTGTGCATTGCAGGTGGTCATCCGCTTTGCAAATCAGGAGGTAAGGAAGCAGCTCGGCTTGCCTAGGGCCTGTGGCTAAGGCCTGGAGTGTTTGCTGGAACAGACTGGCCCTTGCATGCCCTGCAGGAGCACACAAGGATGCAGGGGCACTTTGAGATCGTCAGCTTGACTGGCACCTTCAGTGTTGCAGGTGGGAGCGCGATGTGCTCGCCCTGTGACAACACCCTCGCTCACTGACTGCAGAGCTGTCAGGCTGCTCTTGCCGCCGCCTTCAGCCCATGCTAGCTCCATGCCAAGCAGCAACAACAGCAAGCTGCCCAGCTGGGTTTCAATATTTCCTGGCATCAAGAACACGCGCTGACAGGCGGCAGTTGACTGATGCCTGGAGACTGATATGTGCAGGGCACCACATTCACATCTCTGTCAGCGACCGGGCTGGAGCCACAACTGGCGGCCACCTCATAGAAGGGACGGTCTACACCACGGCTGAATTGGTTGTCACAGAGCTGGCTGGCCTCACTTTCGGCAGGGAGACAGATGACACCTATGGGTTCAAAGAACTTGCCATTACTTAGCTGGCATGCAGGCTGGTCCACTGTCCAGTTTTGTTCGTCTTCCCCTCCTGAAGCAACCCTTGCAACAATGCTCAGTAATCAGGCTGCCTCATACAGTGCACTCAGTATGTTTTTCCAGTGGCTTCAGCATCTGTTCGTACCTCTGATGATCAGCAAGAATCATTTGCCCAGGATTGCAGGAGACACTTAAGCTCAGAACAGCACTCTCTGCAGAAGAAATCCTTTTCAAGTAGAAACAAAGCATGACACTTTTGAAATCACAGGCAGGTGGGCAATGCTTCGGTTCCTGCTAATGCAAGCATTGGCCTAATGGCCAGGTGTCAATTATTCAGCAGTGAGCATCTCAGCAACTTGTTGGTCAGTGAAGTCTGGGGAAAGTTGAGTCAAGGCTCAGAATGATCTTGAAAATCATCTATAGGGGCTGCATGGCTGCCATTGCGCTCACGCTCGTCTGCAGCCCGGAAGGCAGCTCGCAGGACAGTCATATGGCTGTCCTGAGATACAGGTACATTATACTCAATGCAGCCGTCACCAGCAAACATATCTGCCCTGCTGGTAGCCTGCAGCAGAGCAGAAGGCTTCCTTTGGTAGATGGCTTGCTGATGTCTGCAAGCAGCAGGTGCACTTGTGCAGGGTGGTCTGACAAGGGTCTGCTGCTCACATTGTCGTTGAGGAGGGCTTTATGAAGGAACTCCTCCCAATGTGAAGAGTTCACAAGCATCTCTCCTCGGGTAGCCCTTGAGCGGTGCGCAATCACTTTAGGCTCCATGGCAGAAGTATCTTTATTGAATGCTGTCAGGGCATTCCCTGCAAGAGAGCACCTGAAGATTCCATTTCCTTGAGCCCTAGGATCAGCCAGCTTGTGCAGCTAGCCTGACAGCAGTCTCAGGTAGCTCAACACGCAGTCGGGTGACCAGAGGTCCGACTTGCCTGTATGATACAGTGAGGCACTATCTACAAGCTGAGCAGTCTGAGCAAAGTGGTCTGAAATGAGCCTGCGGCATCAGGTGCATGCAGTGAGGGACTGGCACATTGAGGTGCTCGTATGTTTACAGATAGGTCTGCCAGATGGGCTGCTGAAGCAGCTGAGTAGAGTCACGCTCTATTCTGGCTTTGGGTGAGTCATCACGACCAAACGCTAATCCTCACCGCTCTCAGGAAGCCCTGCTCAAACCTGAACGCTGACGCAATGCAAGCAAATTTTAGAGGCACCCTGCTGAATCAGGTCAGCAAGCGGCTGGACTGGCACCTGTCATTTCAGCTACAGGCAATCACCGGTGGGATCGCAGTTGAGCCGCAATGGGCACACTGCGTCCAGTCCTGATCTTCCTCCAGATGCCCCTAGCCACAGCCAGGCCAGCATCACAAGTCACACAGATCATCCTGCAGTCAGCAAAAGGATGATCTGATTCAGCCAGCTTGCCACAGGTAGACTCGGGGCTGTGCTGCCATTAGGCCTGAGGCCACTGGGCGCAAGCAGCAACATCAACAGTTTGGCTTGGTGCTACGCACAGCTGCATCTGACGGCACAGACTTGATCCTGCTTGGTTGCAGACAACCTGGCATCAAGCTGAGCACTCAGTGGCGGCTGGCCTCCAGGAGAACCAGCAGCGTCAGGCACCCACAGGTCCTCACTTGATGTCCTCACCACAGGGCTTGTGCAGGGCAGCCCACTGAGCACACGGGTCAACAACGTCATGCAGCCCCACTGGCTGCTCACTCGATGTGATAGGGCTGGTTCTGCAGGGCGGCCTGCTGAGCGCGCGGATCGGCGTTC
This sequence comes from Asterochloris erici, assembly GCA_019693375.1. Lineage (NCBI taxonomy): Eukaryota > Viridiplantae > Chlorophyta > Trebouxiophyceae > Trebouxiales > Trebouxiaceae > Asterochloris > Asterochloris erici. The sequence continues at coordinate 92,370 of JAAMXJ010000169.1, read as the reverse complement.
CTGTCGATCTCCCAGTAGCGCTCCACAGACACACCCGTCTCGTCCGAGTGGTAGCCAGGGCCCCGCCTGTAGATGTGAGTGTGGTCCCGCGCCATGTTGATGGTCTGCTCCACAAAGGGGGCATGCATCATGGTGCCATCAAACACAATGTCCTGCAGGACAGCACTGAGGGTGGGTTAAGCAGCCCTGGGAGGAAGCAGGCATGGGAGGCTCCACTGCCGTCAGAGGCACTGTTCCGCAGGGCAGCAGCTGTGCAGCATATATGCTGCACAAAGAGTGCAGGCACTGCAGCTAGCAGCCAGCAGAGGAATCGGTGTCCTGCAGCACAAAAGCCGCAGCGTGCCGTGCAGCACATGTACAGCACAGACATGGCCGGCCACAGCTGCCAGCAATGGCACCGTCCTGCAGCACAGCAGTAGTACATCCAAGGCACAATGCTCGCGCAGCAGGCTCCAGCCAGCCTGACCAATGATGTCCTGCAGCACATTAGCAGCGGCAGGCTGTGCAGCCTTAGCAGAATCCAGGTCCAGCAGGCTGCAGCTGCCATGCAAGGTAATATCTGGCAGCACAGCAGTGACGCTGGGCTGCACAGTCCTTACAGATTCCGGCATTGACGGGGCTGTTTGTTGTGTACGGCTGCGCAATTAGGTTACGTGCAATTGCCTACAGCTCGAGTTGCCAGGTGCACTCCGTGTGGGGCAGCATGTGCCTTGGAAGCTACAGGAAAATGACAAGCAGCTGCAAGACCGAGTGCCAGCCTCTGGGAACCACTGTGGTACCCTCAAGAAGTGCAGTAGCTGTGAGGATCCATCACTGCCATTGTGCTAGATGGACAAGGTGACCAGCATGAGCTCACAGATGACTGCCACTAGCAACGCTGAACTTCTGCTGACCTTCTGTTGACTGACCACCATCGCCAGCACAGCTGCAGCTATCTTGCAACCCTGGCACTGACCTTCTGCTGGTTGATCGCAGTGACCAGCATCAGCTCAGCAGCAGCCGTGCTGTACTCGTGCACATAGGCATCCAGGCTGCTGTCCGCTGCCATGCGTAGCCGCAGTTGCTGGTAGACAACGTCCTTGGACTTGATGGCATCTGCCTCCACGATGACAGCATCCTTTCCAACCTGCAGGTGCACAGGGCTTCACCATAAGCAGATCAGCCCTGTCCAGCGCAAAAAGGGCTGTGCCCTTGCAGCAAGTGCAAAGCGCCTCGCCAAGCCCTTTGCCAGTTATGCTTGTATGCTTTCTGCACATGCTGAATTGACGCCTGCACTTGCTTGTGACAGGTCGGCCAAGAGCAGCTTTGGCAAGAGCCTGGGCAAGAAAAGGCCCACCTTGCTCCAGAAGTTGTCTTGCCCAATGATGTTGCGCACAGTGCTCTTCCCGGCAGCCATGCCGCCCCCCAGCATCAGAAGCACAGGAGGTCGGTCCTGCTTGCGCTTGGCAGCGTCACCCCGGTCCTTCAGGCCCTCGAAGATGTCAGTCAAAGTCTTGAATCTGCACAGAAGGAATCAGCACGTTGCTGCACTGGGCTGATTGGAGTGCTGCGGTGTCATCAGTATCTCTGTGAAGGGTGCAAGATGATACCAAAGCCTCTCGAACCAGCAGGGCGTGTGCTGCAGGTTCTGCTGGTCTCTGAATGTGCAAATGTGCGTCTGGCCTGGCAACTGGCTGCTGAGACATGTCTGGGCAGCATATACAGATGCGGGTGGGCATATTTTGTTCAGCCCAGCATGGTCATGCCTGGGTGCTCTGATAGACTGCAGACCCTGAGGCATGTGGTCAGAGCCGCTGTGAGGCAGGGCGAGTCACCAGCACTGCCTGCCCGTAAAGACCTCAGCAGTGCGTCACAGGGACATTCAGTGGTGCAGGCCCCCACCTGCGCTTCGCCCCCAGCGTGTCCGTTGTGATCTTCTTGGTCACGGCAATGCGCGCTCGGTGCCAGTTCTTGCGTGCGCGCTCCTCCTTCCTGCACAGATGCCAGGCCGCTGTTGGGACTGATGCCTGCAGCAGCCTGCCTGAAGAGGAGGGGCTTGTGTGAGGATTGATGCCAGCAAAAGCCTGCCTGAAGAGGAGGGGCCTGTGTTGGAATTGATGCCTGCAGCAGTCTGCCTGAGGAGGAGGGGCTTCCCCTGCGAGGGGAGAGGGGTGGCAATCTTCAAAAGTGGCAGCAGTGCAGTGCAAGCCCGGTTGCTCGGCTGCTCACTCGGCGCCACACCCACGGCTGCACTTGCATAAAGGTGACCCCTGATTGCCATGAGGGCAGCCCCTGCTTGCAGTGCTGCTGCCTGTGTGCACAGCAGGTGATGTGAGGCTGCTGCATGGGAGCATTGCATGAAGGGAAGCTGCCTCTCACCTCTCAGCCTCCGACAGGTTGCTCTGAGAGGGGCGCCTGTGCTGGAGATAGAAGTCAAAGTTGCTGGTCTGTCGTGGCAGCCCAGTCCCATCAATAGAAGCACGGCTGCTGGCGCGCCGCTGCCTGCCCGGCCTGAGATCATCGTTGCTGCGCACCTGCAGGGACCCATGAATGTTAGCCTTGATACGAGGTAGTGACGCCACTATCCCGCCCTGGTCAGGCATCAGCATGGTGCTGACCAGCACAAGTCGTGAGCATGCAGCATGCTTCGGAGATATAGGAGCAGGCAGCTGGGTCGAGGCTGATAAGCCATCAGTGGGAGGCGCATCCCATCTGCAGGGCCAGCATGCACAGGCTGAGCTGCAGAAGGGCCTGAGCCCTGCACTCCTGCACATACCAGCCCACCAGCTGCCTTGCATGACAGCCAAATTACCCCTGGCCAATCTCAAGTGCAGTTCAAGCAGCTAGGTAGAGGCATTCCAGCATGCAGATGCACAGCAGCGTGAGTGGGTCAGGGTAGGCCTACTGTCAAACACCAGACTACAGCAACCTGCCCTGCCCCCACTCCATGAAGTGGTGCCCAGAGTCGGCCAGAATGTGGCACATAGGGTGACCAGACATCATGGGGTCAGACATTCAAATAAACCCTGTTCTGGAGGTTGCCATACCTTACGCATGCCAGGCCCCTCATCATCTGAGCGAGCTCGTTCCCTAAAGGCGTCCCCTGCGGTCACGCTGCTGCTCTGGAACGGCCGGCTGAGCCAGCGTGCCAGTCCACGAGCGCGGGACAAGGAATTTGGGCTGCGCGGGACATCTGCAGCAACATCATCACCTGGGCATGATCTTGTTGGCACACAGATGAAGCCGCGGCAGCCCCTCCCGTGAGCTACCTTGGACTTATGGGCTCTCAATTTGGCTGGAGACTGGTGCTAGACAGCAGTGCTTCATGGACCTGACCTGGCTGGACAACAGCCAAGTTCACCAAAGTTTTGCAGACAGTGGAGGAACAATGACAAGCAGGCTGCAAGGGCGCCTGCAAGCTGTTCATGGCAGGCTGGCAGCCACACCGCACCACTACTTGCAGGGCGCTCGTGGACAAAATTCCTCTCTACCTGTGGTGTGCCGCCGAAGGCTGCTGCTGGAAGCCAGCCTGCCGTTGTCGAAGGACTGACCCGCACTGGACATGCCTGAGCTGCTGGCACCGGGGCTGCTGGGCTGCAGCCGTATAAAGCAGCTCTTCAGCAATTTAGTTCCCACGGCTCAAGAGTAGCATGTGATGCAAGCTGGTCAAGGATGGCAGGCGCCTGGGTGATGCAGGCACCTCAGAGTTCTGAAAACAGCAGCATGAGCAAGCAGACTCCACTGCTGACTATACTGCTCCAGGAAGATGCATGTTGGGCCTGCAGGCCGAAGCTGGACCTCCTGGGCACAGCACAATCAGCTACATACCTGCTCCATTGTCGGCGCAGGGGCATTCTGGAAGGCTGACGGAAAAATTGACGGCTGCCTCCTGTTGCCGTCCTCGTCCTCCTCTGCCACAGTGCTGACCCTGGCCAGCCTGTGCATAATGGGCGAGGGTGGTGCCCCGCTACCTCCACTGTGGGACCTCTCAAATGGCTGCCAGCAGAGAAGGGCCCAGGTCAGGCCATGGACAGAGGCACAACACGGCAGCAAGAGTGTTGAAGCAGAGCTCAGGCAGGGCGGGGCAGGGCAGGCCTGCATTGCAGGACCACCAACTGCAATCTAGCCCTGCAGGCAGCCACGGGGACAGCTTTACAAACCTGCCAGAAGCCCAAATGCTAGACTGACGATTGCTCAGGCACACCTGGGATCCAAACTTTGTAGACTGCAATGGTCATCACAACCAGGGCTGGAGAAGTAGCAACCCAACCTGGGAGCGAAGGGCAGCTCTGGCACCTCAGTTGGCCTCCACCCACGCTGCTGGCAGGCAACCAGACACTGAGAAAGGTGATAGGCAGCGCATGCCTGCCACAGCCTAAAGAGCATAAGGCCTCCTGTGCTAAGCAGGGTGCCAGTGATCATGATGAGGGCAACCCAGTTTTCGATAGATTCCTCCCTTGTTGCTAGCAAGTTGCTAGCCTTGGGGAAGGGCAACGCCAGCCTCTATGGAGGATGTCGCCAAACAGAGTGCAGACCTGGTCATTGATGGTATGGGTGCTCTCTGTCACGTCTCTGGGTCGTGGGGATGGCAGTGCGGGGCCTTCAGGCTCCAGCAGGTGCTTGTTGGCTGCCAGAATGTCGTCCAGGCGGTCCCAATTGAAGGACAGATACTCGTGCAGGATGACCTCCAGCTCATGCATCAACGCGCCAACCATTCCCTTCACAGTACAAAGCTCCGTGCCTGCAGGCATACAAGAAGCTGGGAGGTGCAGCATGATGATGTGTCTCAGAAGCATGGCAGACCCAACCCTGATGGAGGCCCACCAGACACAAACAACCTGCTCAGTTCAGTGCCTGCAGCCAGCAAAAGAGCACTCTGCGTTGCCCTGCCGGCCCAGCAAGCCCCAAGATCCTGGTCCCAACTGCAGCTAGGCTGGGAGCAGCCCCAACCCAAGGTCATGCACAAAAGACATTGTTAAGAGGCTTGCATGCAGGATTGCACACATCATACCTGGCCGCTGCGAGGCTGCCTCCCCCTTCACAGTATGCTGGTAGTCGTCCTCCTGGCGCCGCATGTTCACTCCCATCACCTTGTCCTGAAGGCAGAAAAGCATGTCATTGAGGTGAGACTGTGATGAGGTGAGTGCAGGCCTTGAGAATGCTGTTACTGGGTCTCGGCTGCATGTCCTCTTTGTCCTGCAGCACTCTCTGGCATTCCAGTCTCTATGTACGGGGATTGCGGCATGGTTGCTGTCTGTTGATTCCACGGACTCGATCGTTCGGCAGCATAGCCTTATGGGTCTGGGCCCAGAACAATCTGTGTGCCAGCTGCCGGGTCAGATGCCACCCGCCTGCAGCTGCCTGGTCTCAGGAGGTGTCCATACATCAGCAACCCACAAAGCAGGTAGCCCCAAGTGCTGCATGACACCAGGGCATGGTCTTGAATAGCTGCGCGGCGAGAATGCAGCATGCAGAGAGGGCAGCACAGCATCCTGGGGCAGCTAGCTTTCGCAACGAGTAATCCCAGCACCGGCTGACTGTTCAGGTTGCATGACCAGGGGTAGCCCAGTCCACAGGTTGCAACAGCCCCATGAAGAGCCTGTGAGACAAACGAGCTGCCCACCCTATGAGAGGGGTTGCAACAACCAGAGATGTGGCACCTGCATGTGGCTTGCCAGCGTGTCTTGAATTGCAAGGGGCTCACAACAACCAGGGATGCACCTGCACATGGCTTGTTAGCTGCACCCCAGTTGCGTGAACCCCAGTTGCTGCATGCTCCGCATGGCTGCACTGCGCCCAGCCACTGGAAGCCACTGGGTACCACTGAACAGCCTCACAGATCCCTCAGGTCGCTCAACAAAAGGTGTCAAGGTGCAGCTAGCCATGATGCTGCTTCCTCCAGGTGAGCTAGACTTGAGGCCCACCTGCGGCGTTGGGGCATCATCGTCCGTGCTGCTGCGCCCTGAGTGGCTGCGGCGCAGGCCCCCCTCCTCCTGGAGCAGGTTCAGCCGGCTGCCAGCACGGCCAGCCACATCCTTGAGGCTGCGCGCACGGGGCAGCGACCTGCAGACAGTTGCGTCCCAGACACTTTTGGCTGCTCACCAGACACAACACCCATGCACATGAGGATGTGGAAAGCGTCTGTGGCACTGGGGTGCACCACTTGCAGACGAGCAGGCGGCAGTGCTCCAGATTCAATGCTGGGTTGCTGAGGTCACCGCAGTGCTCAGTGTGTTGAGCTTGACGCCGCATGCAGGGGTGCCTCACCTTGCACGGTGCAGGGAATTTGAGCGTCGCAGGCTGCTGCTGCGCAGCAGAGGCTGCAAAGGAAGCTGGGGCTCGCTGCGCCGGGCGCAGGGCCGGGGCTTGAGCTGCGGAGAACTCATGGGGCTGACGCTGACTGCGTCTGGGGTTTGACTGGCGCTGTCGCTTTCGTCAGGGTGGCCGTTGCCTGGGGGCTGGCTCCCTTCGTGTTCAGAGGCAGCACCTCCTCCGGGGTCAGCTGCTAGTGCCAACGCCTCGCCGTCTGTAGGGGGCTGCGCTGTACTGTCTGCCAGCGGGGTGCCGCCTGCAGCAGTGGTTCATGGACCCTCTCAACTTGGGAAATGTAGCTCATCAGCCCAGGGATGCAAGATTGGAACAGGCAGCATGCAGGGTACCTGTGAAGCGGCAGGGTGGCCTCAATGCAGAGCTGCCATGCCTGCTGCACCATAAGTGCGGCCCTGAGGTGCTCCTCTGAGGAGAATCCAGGGAGAGTTGTTCACAGGGGGTGGCAAGCTGTACTTCCTGCGACATGGCAGATGCTCCTTTCTCCAGGGAACCAGGGGCGGCCACAGCTGCATGCTGGGTGCAGGGCGCCGCCATGGTGCTCAGCTGCCAACGATGCACTGTCCAGACAAGCAATGAAGCTGGCCAGCCCTCCCCTTCAAGGATCAGCAGCAGCCAGGCCAGGCCCCTGCCTCATGTCAGGTGCATGGCCAGACAATGATGCTCATCTGATGAAGTACTAAAACTGCCCAGCCCAGCAGACCGCTGACCTTCCAGTGGCGTGGCGGAGGCCACCTTTTCCAACTGGTGCCGGTCACTGCTGGTGCGGGGGCTGACCGTGAAGGCCTGCTCCACCTTGGCCACCGTGTACAGCAGCTCATTCAGCTGGATGCAGGAGACGAATTCATTGGAAGGGTGTCAGGGGTGGTACAGGAGCAGCACAGAGACCCATCAGTGGTGTCACCTTGTATTCGTTGATGCACTCACAGATCGAGCCCATGTCTGCAGGGCATGGGAGGACAGGGTGCTGGGCGGCAGCAGGTGACACCACATTGGCAGCGAGCTCAGCAGACCTGTAATGCAGTCATTGTGCTTCAACACCCTGGACGCTGCCGGGAAGGAGTGGTGCAGACCGCAGAGGTGGCTGCAATCGGTGCAGAAGTACAGACCCAGAGGCATGTCTTACCAGCCCGCAGGTAAAATGCAGCCAAGCGTGTGAGCGCCTCATAGATCCCGCTGTTTGCCTGGAGCAAAGACCTGAAGTGTTAGTGGCCAGGTTTTGCCTTGCCGCTGCCCAATGCACAGGATGCGGTACAGGAGTTTCACAATGCATGTGTCAGAAAGGCGCTGAACCAGCAAAGGTGAGGAACCTGTAGCTCACATCGCAGTCTGGAGTCGTATCCAATATTCTGCACGCCGCATAGGTAGAGAAGGGCAGCACCTCAGGCCGCTCCCACTCGCTATCTTCAACCAGCTGTGTCCCAAAAGTCCGCTCAGGGACACCAACCTGCACAGGTAGGCAGATAAGCTCTCTGCCAGCATCAGGGCAGGCTGAAGTGAGCACCTTCAGTATTGCTGTAACAGATCTGGAGAGTCCTTGCCTCAGTTGGAATCTGTGAGGGGCCTCTGTGCTGTTCTGCTGCAACATTGCCAGGGTACCGCTGCTTGTAGGCAGTCCATCCCCTGCATACGGGAGATGTAGGTGCCTGGAGACAGAGCTTCAAACAAGCACAGGCTCAAGTAGCCACATGCAGCACATATCATTTTGCACCTGCGTAAGCCCTCGCACAGCAAGCACACCGAGCCCAGCACAAGTGCTGAGGCCGTCAGCTGCCAGGCCATGCTGGCATGCTATTGATGCACGATGCCAGACTTTTGAGCAGCTCCAAGAAGGCCATCAGGCACTCGAGTGCCTCCTTTCACTGTGACCCCAGTGACATGAGTGGTCCCGAATTTGCAGAGCTATGGCTCAAATCTATGATCAGCCAGGCCTCTGAGGATGGCTCCCCTCAGACTTTTGATACTACAGCTCTGTCAAGCCTGCAGGCAGGTGATGTGCTTGCTGATGGGCTGGTTCAGCTAGACAATCTCCATCTTAATCACTTCATTCATGTCAAGCAAAGCCTTCTCAGTGTACAGAGAATGTATCTTGTCTTACAGGACGTCAAGGCCTGGCCTGGAGGCATTAAATGCACATTGCCTGTCCTGCAAAAAGTGCAGAACAGATATGGGACCCTGCATGGCGGCTGCGTTGGTGAAATTCTGCCTGTCACAATCTGCCGAGATGGCTGTCCTCTGCACCAGATGTTGCCACACAGACCCAGTGCCTGGCATGCAGCAACCCTTGTTGACACAGTGGGCAGTGCAGCGTTGGTCACAAAGGTGGAGAACGCTGGCGTCAGCCTCCACATCAGCGTAGATTATCTGAGCAGGTCAGCAACTGCTTGGCATGGCTCCTGCTGCCAGACTGCATCTGCACCTGGTGTGTCGTGGTCTGCTGAGCTCGCATGTTGTCATGGCTGCAGCATGCCAGGTGATGAAACTTGGGGGTCTAAGCATTCTTCTTCCGCCTGTGGCCCCAGCTCTGTGTGGCTGTCAGCAAAGTTGTGAGGCTTTTGGCTTTTCAGTTGTCGGGGCACAGCTGGGTGTACAAATTGTGCAGGCGGCGGGGAGTGCCTCATTGAGGCCACTGTGCTAAGATTGGGCCGGACTATTGCTGTCGTGCAAGTGACACTGAGGAACAAGCAGACGGGCGCCCTGACCGCTCACGGAACCCACACAAAATTTCTGTCAGGGCAGCCGCCCATCAGGAACTTGAAGGCCTCTGGACAGCCGCAGGCCAAGCTGTAGCAGCATGCTGGGATGTATCAGAGTTCAGCAGCAGCCTGGACAAGGCAAATGAAATGTTGAGGCAGTGGCAGGTGGACTAGAGCTCTGCCCCACTAAATTGATCACAGGGAAAAACCTTGGGGATCCCTGTATGATGCTGAACGGCATTCCCTCAATCTGGAGCACTCAGCGGCCTTGTGTTTCAACCTCACATAGTTTTATGTCTGCTGGCAGCATTCAACTAACACAATGATGTGCAGTGGATAGTCGTGCGTTGTTTGTAGTCGTGCATTCACATCAAATCTGCATCAAGCCCATAAGCAGGGGGTGCAGCATGTCTACTGAAGTCACGCAGCTGCACAAGAGACACAGGAGGGCTTCCATCTCAGGAAGGGGGGCGCAGGGGGTGCGTGGAAGTCAGTCAAATCACTACATGGTCACGCTTTCCAGAACTCAGGCAGCAGCAGCTGCCAGACCGACCAGGTGGCTGATGCGCACCAGAGGAACACCGGGCAGGTTGCGCAGGCTGATAGGGGCTGCATTGTGATGCCAGCCATTGTGTTGTGCTGCAATGGCGGCCTGCTGCCGACCACGCAGGTACAATCCTTCCAGAATGGCAGCCTGCAGCCAGTTTCAGAAATCAGCATGCTTGGGGGCAAGACAGCACTGCACTGCCCTCTCAGGGTGGATGAAATCCATCCACAAGGATATGTTGAGCCCTGAGTGCCCCATGTGGGGCATGGCTTTGCCAGGGTCAACACCTGAGTACAACAGTGTCCTCACTCTGGTAAGACCAGGCGTGGTTGTATAGTGCTGACAATCCATTGAACAGCCAGGCAGGTGCTCATCAGCCAGCAGCTCACACCTCATGCTCCCTGTACGCGGCCCGCACGTCAGCCCAGAACCCCTGCAGCAAGAGGCCTCAGTATGCTGGTGGTGGTCTGGACTGCCAGCGCTGCTCATCATCACAACTGGTCTTGGCCCTGGCCCAGCTGCACACCTACCTCGAGCGCCTGTGTTGCAGCATCCCTGAGCTCACACACCGATACCTGCATGTCAACAGGGTCCATCTCTGCTACAGAGGCCTTGAGATTCTTGCTCAATGTCAGACACTGCCATATGCTACGCTTACGGGCGAAACGGCTGACCAAAGAGCCCATGCGGACAGCATGGCCGGCCAAAAGATGACAACAAGGGCTGGCCTGATCAGCGCAGTGAAGCAGAGCTTGGCCAGCCCCAATGCCATGGTGCTGGCTTGGGTGGGATCCCGCCTGATGCTGGTTCTGCGTGCAAGACCAGAATCGGAGCAAGGCCGTGCAGGGCGGATTGTGAAAGCACCTGATTTCAGACACGCATGGGTCAGAGTACAGCATGCCTTACCTGACTGGTCAATGTTCCCATGCAAGCCCGGTTGCCCTGCTGTGATCAGCTTCGGAGTCCGCTAGATGCAATGAGGGCCAGCTACACCTCAAGCTGACATGCCAGATCAGGGCCAGGCTGTGCTCATTGGGGGATGTGCCCTAGATGTTCAGGTGTGCAAGCCGCCTTGTGAGGATCTGTAGAGAGGCGTGTGACAGCAGCATTGAACCTCACAACTCTGGTGGCTGCAGGCAACGCCAGATGCAGGCTTAGAGCTCCAACCAGGAGGATCTGTTCCAGGCACAGTCACGTTCACCAGTGGAGGCGTGGCACGCAACATAGCAGAGTGCCTGGCCAGGATTCTGCAGTTGTGAGCTATGTGCTGAAGAAACATGCAGCACAGAGCGAGCTGCAACAATGCTGCCCCTGCCTTCCACACGTTTGCCTCCCTGCAGGGACTTGCAGCAGGGTGCCAAGCCATTGCTGATCAGTGCAGTGGGCAATGATGGCGCCGCACAGCAGCTTGTGCAGCACTGTGGTAGTGTGGGCATTGATGTTTCAGGCGTGACCAGGCATCCAGGGTGCCGCACTGCCTGCATCTCCATCACCTACGGCAAAGGTGTGGCAGCAGCATGCCCCATGAGACATCTGCAACCAAGAGCTCTTGGTAGTGGCCCCCATGCAGTGCATCCTCTTCAGTGCTGATCTTAGTGCATGCACTTATGTGCAGCTTAGAGCTTGAGAATGTGTTAATGATCCACTGCAGGTGGGGATGTAGCGGCCTCTGTTGCAGATGTCACCCTGCTGGAGCGGCAGCTGACCCCTGCAGCGCTGCAGGCGCACAGGAGTGCAGTGCAGACGGCCTCTTTGGTCATGCTGGACGCCAATCTGTCACCAGAGACCCTTAAGGTCATCGCAACAACTTTGCACTGCATGTGAGCTCCCCTTGCACCGAAGCCTGAGGCAGATGCAATCCAGCACTTTGCTGAGCAAACACAGCAGCATTGGAACTGATGAACAGTGCAATTTTGCCTGTGACAGCACTGATTTGCTGGCACACACGGCTCACAAGCAGTTGCTGGGTACCCCTGGCAGCTGCTCTGGGTCTTGTTTTGAAACATGCAATAGCATGGGAGGACCGAGCTGTACACCTCTAGAAAGTTGCATATGAAAGCCCGCATATGCAAGCGGGCTTGTGCTACTTTCAGGCAGCAGCCCAGATGGCATCAGCTGCCAGCATCCCAGTCTGGTTGGAGCCAGTCTCAGCCCCGAAGGCAGTGAGGTGCTGCAGCTGCCTGCAGCACCTGACCTACCTGTCCCCCAACGCAGCTGAGCTACTGGCCATCGCCAGTCGGCTGCAGCCTGTCAGCATGCCGGCACTCCCAGCTGCTGCCGCCGCCTACAGCTCACTGCCTGAAGCTCACCAGCAGCTTTGGAGGCTGGCTCCCGCAATTTCTTGTATCCTGAAGGTAGGCAGCATGCCTCACTACAGTATCTGCAAAGCTGTCTATGCTATTCCTGGTGCCAGTATGTCTGCCTGCCCAGGCGGCTGGCACATAAGTGGCTGCTTGTGTTGCGAAATGCACCTGCTGCTGTGCAGGCTGGCACACAGTTCATTATTCTCACGCTTGGAGCTCAGGGGGCAGCTTTGTGTTGCCTCAGCTCAGACAGAGAGACCCTGGAGATGCAGCACATGCCTGCAGTCCCAGCCTGTGTTGTGAGCACCGGGGGCGCAGGGGACTCCTTAGTAGCTGGCGCCATATCAGAGCTGCTCAGGGGGCACAACCCACAGGATGCGCTGGCTTTTGGCATGGTGAGAGAGTCGCTCTGGCTTGGGGCAGATGGTGCCACAACTTTCAGGACATACATAGTCGTTTGCTGCATCCATGCAGGCAGTGGCCTCACAAGCACTGAGTGTCTCGACAAATGTTCCAACAAAACTGAATGCACAGCAATTGCAAAGACTGGTCAGGGAGACGCTGGCCCAGCAGACGTCTTTGAAACTGCCATGCAAAGTGCTACTGCCAGCATCAAAACTCTGAATAGTCATTGACGGCCGCACTTCAGTTCTGTTTTGCTTGCCCATCCTTGCCATTTCAGTGGCACCTCAAGCGGACCATCGTGCTGACTTCTGAAAGAAGGCCTTCGCCTGTGTAACATCCCTGGCTGCATTCTGTTTTTAAGCAAGCATATAGTCTGCTCCCAGCTGGACATGCTGCCTGGCCAAAGACCAGCACCCCCTTGCGGGACATCATAGCTGGCACGCCTTGCTGCTTTTGCCTTTTGAGCTCTTCATGTTCTCGCTCCAAGGCTGCCCGATTACTGGGTCGTGCCGGCAAGCGACAGCAAGCCAGTGTGGGCCCAGCCTGTGCGCTACCAGCTGCACAACACCATAAATGGCTGCATACTGTGGGTGCACCCACCCCAGCAGCAATCCAGCCGCCAGGATGAGGCCCCAGGTCAGCAGCTGGTGAGCTGCTGGTTTGCTGTCCATGAGAGAGGCAGCCACGGGCGGCAGCAGGAGGTGCAGACAGATGGCGAAAAATACCTGAGGAGCACAATGAGACCCGTTAGCAAGGAAAGAAGTGCTCATATATTCGCCAGGCATTGTGGCTTAGAATGCAGGATTTGTGCTCAAGTTGCGGTGTTGGCCAAAAAACTCACGCTTGCAAAGACGTGCAGCGGGGTCTGCATGCGTGAAGCGGGAAGGATGGAAGCAAAAACTGCTGCGTTGAGGGAGAAGCTGCCGCTGAGGGTCTCTGTGGGGCGCTCTGAGTCCGTGCGGCCATAGTCATGCACCATTAGGTGCATGGCCAGCAGCCCAAGGATGGATGCGATGATAGAATCACTGCAGGTACCGGCTGGGTCAGTGACAGGCTCTGCCTGATGACATCACACGTCTTGCACCCCAGGCTGCCAAGCACTGCAGGTTGCCAGCCCTGAGCGGCTGCTGCAACACAGCAACACAGCAGCGCACCTGGCCACAGTCCGTGTCAGGGACTGCATGAGGGGGGAGAGCAGGAAGAGTCCTGTGATCAGCAGCGCCAGGACACGGCGCTCCTGCTTCCCTACCATGCAGATGGCGGTGCCAAAGCTTGCCACAAGCACAAAGACGGCTTTGATGTCCTGCAGGCAACAGCCCAGGTTGCCACCAAAATAGCGCATGCTGCTGTGGGATGCTCAGCAGGCTTGCCTGGTACAGGAGGAGCATGACGCCAAGCATGGCTGCAACCTTGGCGATCTGGGCCTGCAGAGCTCCAGGTGGGGGCAGGGGCCCGTCTGGAGGGAGCTTTCTGACTTTTGGGCCATCGAACAGGGCATCGTCGTCAGCATTGTCGCCTGCTGCTGGCGCAGACCAGAGGCCCTCGCTCTGCATTGCTGGGACCCATGCACAATTTGTCATCCGGCAATTGCAACACATGAGCTGGCAACACAGCTTCAAAACAGTTGCTCATTCCAGCCCCTTCTGGCAAGCAGAGCAGAGCAGAGAGCATAGACGCCATCAGTCTGTGACAAGGCAAAGACTGGCAGGGCAGGACTGCTTCTTTACAAGCTTTTCTGAAACTTGCCACCCCACAGGCAACTATGCGCTGCAGGCTGCCAGCGCCCAGCTGCTGCATAAGCCTGCCGGGCCATGGCATGAGTCGAGAGTCAGTGTCAGCGATGTGGCATGCTGGTGCACAGCATGGGCGGCCTCTGCCTCAGTGCTGGCCGTGAATTTCAGCATGACTTGCAGTGGTACTGCGTCAGTGGCCAGCCTGAGCTGCAGCATCAGCAAGCTAGAAAACCTTCACACAGCACGCAGTAGTGCGGCCAGTGGGAGACCCAAGCAATTTTGTAGCTGCTGGGCAGTGAAACGCCCAAGCAGGACAGCACCACTGCTTTACGCTCCCATGACAGCTAGCAGTGCTCAGTTCATGACACTATACTGCCAGTGTGTGCCCTTGAGGATTTCCTTCGAGTGACTGTACCACATAACGGCGGTCCTGCAGCATCTCTGCCATCCTGCTTTTGTGCCTGGCGCCAAGAACACTGGCAACCACTCAGCTGCATTGCACTGACGGCCTTGGACTGAGCTGCTCCTTTTCGGCTGCCAGCTCCTGGTGCAGGCCGTAACCCTGCTGCTGGGTGCTGGCCAGCTCCAGGACAACACGCTCTGGCACTGGTCTTGGCATGCTGGTGGTTCCTTGGCCGGCTCCACCCCCTGCCATTGGTCTTGGGCATGCAGCAGCTCTCCTGGTGAGCCCCTCTCTGTGTCTGCGCTGTCTCGCCCGAGGCCATGGTGTGGTCCAGCAGCATCATGGCAGCCCCTGCTGCAACAACCAGTGCGTGTGGCCTGGCAACTTTGGCAGCTGCAATCAGGTCGTGCTGACACAGCATTGTTCATGGGCAGGCAAGCTGGGTTGCGCTCCAAGACCTGGCGGGCTGGGCACACATTGTGAAGCTTGGACCATAGATGTGCCTATGTGAACTCAATGGGCCTGATGTGTTGGCAGATCAGCCTTACAGTGGCTGGCATCTGCATGCAGAGCTAAGATTCCACACAGACATGCTGGGCAAAAGTAACAGGACGCCACAAGCCTGGATCAAGGTGACCCTATCCTCGTCTTTGAGGGGACTCTTTGCTGACTTCACAGGACGATTGATGGACAGCCCGACAAGTCTGCCAGACTTGTCGGGCTGACCTGGGGCACACCTCTTACCTGATACTCGAGTTTGGCTTGTGAGCAGCATGGACAAGACATGCACAGATCAGGGCAGATGCTCAGATCGGGGAGTTCTGGCGCCCCCAAGGGGCTCCCTTGATCTGCTGTGTGAAGTGCGCCCATCAGCCGATGATGAGGTAGGTCATCCCTGCAGATGTGATCAGGGGGTTGCTTTACTGCTAGATCAGCCGTCACAAGGGAAATTGTGCTCTTGCAGACTCTAGGCCTCCCCATGGACCTCTTCCGGGCTGTTCTTGCTGAGGCAGTGCAGCAGCATGGCACTGCATCAAGCTTGAGGCTCACTTGCCGCAGCGTATCCCATGTATGTGCAGCAGCACTGGTGACGGGTGAGGCAGTTTGCCAGGCACTAATTGATGAGATCATATGCCCATGCTGCTCTATGTATCCTGAAGCTTCAGGGTGACCTGATGTGTTGACACATTGCAGGCACCCTTTACCTGGAAACGCCACCCAGAACAAAGATTCAGCGCTGGCTGTGGCAAGTGGGCGTCCTCCAGCGCGCCTTCCCCAACAGCACCCTGAAGCTGACCAATGCGGTCTACACAACAGATAAGGTGTACATCCTCCAATTGCTCAACTGCACAGAGCTCAGGGGTGTCACTATCTGCCCCACAGCTGCGTCAGGACGGCATGACAGGCAGCTCTGGCGCGCAATTGCCACCCTGGGCAGGCTCCACGGCAGCCGCCTGCAGCTCCAGGTGCTGGAGCCAGACGACTTCCGGATGCTGGAGGCAGAGCCATCGCTGGCTGCTCATGTCTCACAGGCCGAGCTGAGGTGCGACCCAATGATGCCGTGGGGCGCAGATGACGGCAGCGCCATTGCAGCCCAGGTCAGCAGCTTGAGCAGCCTCACCAAGCTGACGCTGCCTCGCCAGGGCTCAGTGCTGGGGGAAGCAGGCATGCTGGACGCCCTGCGGCACCTGTCAGGGCTGCAGTGTCTGCAGTGCCCGAGCGACGACATGCAGATGCTTCTGGTCAATTCAGTCCCCTGCAGCTGGCCACTGCTGACAAAGCTCAAGGCCTCCAGCGACATGCGTGATGCACCGGACACGTCCCTCGTGGAGCAGCAGTGTCCCCAGCTGCAGGCACTGGCCATGCACTCGGCCATCCCACTGTGCCTGACTGCCCTGACCAGCCTGACCTGCCGAGTCTGGCACCCTCAAGACCCGTTTAACATTCGGCGCTCTCAGCTGGCTAACATTCAGTGCTCTCAGCTGGCCGAGTTCCATGTGGAAATGAGCTCAATTCCCAAAGTGCTTCCCAGCACAATAACCAGCCTCTCCCTGGGCCCTGCTCTTGAGCGACCTCTGTTCGTGTCCAACCTCCAAGAGCAGCACCTGGGAAGCCAGCAGTCCCTGGTGCACATCCGCTTCACGCATTCCTTGACAGATCTTGCAAACATCTTGCACCTTGTGCCACACATTCACCCTGTTTTAGCCATTGCTGTGACATCTGTTGAGCTCACCATTCGCCCACGAGCCTTCATCCCGCCAGACATGGAGGGGCAACACTTCCAGCATCTTTGTGCGTGGTTTCCGCGCCTGCAGCGTGTGCACATCAACTTGTCCCTCTTGGTAGACCTCGATGCTGTGGAGGAGCTGTTTATATCAGCCGCATGGCTACCAGCACACTGCAGACTTGTTGTCACTCACAAACTGAAGTGCCCAGTCCGTATTGTGAAGTGTCCCCCTGGCTGCTTGTCGCTTCCCTTGTCCTCATGGCCTGAATTCGAATGAATTGACACCATGCAATATGAGGGTGCACGCCACTATTAACACTTACATGCAACTGTGCACTTGGAGCATTGATTAGGCACAGCGCTGGCCAGCCCTATTTGGGGCTCCCTGAGGACACCCTTCCAAGTGCAGACTCCCATAGCCACCCCCTTGAGGCAAGATCCTAGTTTGCTTGCTCAGGAGTGGTACAGCCAGCCGCATATGCAACCCTCCTAGTCCACAAGCATCCTGGATGCTGTGACCATGCACACAATCAGACATTGTCTTGGCCAGCAGGGGTCCCACTGCCAAAGCCTGCACTCAGCAGCTCCTGAGTTTTGCTGCGACACGTCTGGCTTGTCCCATCATCTTGCTATGCCTGCAGGTCCTGCAGAAAGGCAACAATGTCACCACTGAGGTGCAGGCACTGCTAGCCCTTTGGGTGGGCAGCGCCAGTCAGCTTGCTTTGGTGAGCCAAGTGGCCTGGCTGAGGGCCCCAATGGTTCCCTGTTGGTAGCTGTCGCCAACAATGGGCTCGTCAGGTGTCACCTTCTTTGTGCAAGCCAGCTTTTACCCATGTTCTGGGCCACTGTATGGCTCTAGGCCAATGACTGCTGCATAGGCTGTGCTCTCTGCGGCCAAGTGCATGGGAGTTGATTGGGTCTTAAAGTGAGTCGATGGCACCCACTGCCTCATGTCAGGTGCCTGTCAGGCAAGGCAGCACAGCAACACTGCACATCACCACTTCACAGGGCCCCCGCACAACATTGTTGCCAATCAGGGGTTGTGTCTGCAGGGTGGTCGTGTTAGCTTCCCTGTTCAGGGGACTGGCAGCTGAGGATGGCAATCTGGAGGCACTGCCAGCTGGAATGACGCTTGTGGCTGCCCCAGAGGCTGTTGCATCTGCGTCAGGGAGCATGGACCTTTCCATCAAGCTGCCAGACATCTGCCATTTCACAGCAAGAGCTCAGAACAGAACTGAGGGTGAGCTAATGGGCAGCGGCTAGCCCCAACATGTTGTACAGGGCAATCTGGACATCAGAGGCAGATGCCCTGCTGTTCATTTGCAGTCCCTGGCGCACAATGACCCTGTTGAACCCAGTGAAGTTGAGGACTTTTGTTGAAATCTACTTTCCCAGGAAGTTGTCTGCCTCTTTAGTGAAACCTGCTTTGAGGTGACCCTTGCATGGACTAGTATGGGATTTATGGTGCCAGCTCAACTCAGACACACTGTGGGGCCCTGCGCACATGTAGCTAATCTCTTGCTGTTGTCACCACTGCGGATATCGACAGCTGTATTGAGATCATGGCCCGCTGTGCCAAGGTAGCTTGGCTCAGATGTGCACCTGCAGAGTTTTCAGTAATTCTGCTGGCCTTGTCAAGTTCCTTTGGTCAGGTCAGCCCATGTCTCGGATGTAGCAGCCCACAATCCAGTGACAACAGATTTGCACCGCTCCTCACATGATAAGGTGTGGAACACAGCAATGCCAGAAGGTGAGTTGCCAGCTCCAGGGACGCCCTGACACTTACCAGGGGGCAGGCATGATGCCATGTACAGAAACAACGCTTAGAGCCTCATGCCCGCGTCCCCGGTTGCGACTGTGATTGGCAGGGCTCCTCCTCCAGTGCGGTACCTCCACCTTCTAGGGCTTCGCTGCCTCTGCCCTAAACCTAGCTGACGTGTCAAGTCTGTGCAATCCTACTACCAGGCTCACAGTGTTGCGTAGATACATGGGCCGAGGGCAGTGGAATGCTGCGCAGTCAAAGAAAAAGCGAGTCCATGACTTCGCAGCACCATCACCGCCACTAACAAGGAGCAGGCAGAGAGCAGCCGGGGGGTTTGCTGTCCAGAATTCTGCAGCCGGCCAGAAAGCGGGCTCTACGGTGAGTCACCTTGCTCTGCGCGCACTGATTGCAGCATTGCAGTGCCTCTGGCCTGGAGCATCTGGGACTGAGCAGTTGCGGGGCGCTTTTGCAGCTGCATATGCAGTGCTGCACCTCAAGCTGGTTCCTGGTGAAGGGCAATGAGGATGCGGAAGGGCCAAGGCGGTCCAAGCGGCACAAGGTTGCTCCTACTGGCAAGCCCAGTGTGCCTGTGCTACAACGTGGGGCCCCAGCCGCCAGCACCAGGCTGCAGGCTGCAGGCGCAGCCCAGCCCAAGGCTGAGGGGAGCACCAGTGCGGCCGAGCAGGCGGTACACGCTGGGGGGGCAGCAGGTGAGGGCTGCGATGGAGACAGGCAAGATGCAGCTCCTGCTGCCTGCTGCTGGCTGCACCGCCTTGCTGCTTGAAGTGCTGGCAGTCGTAAAACTCCAGCTGCAGGGCCTTCAGTGGCAGATGCCATGCACAGCAGTCAGTTGTCGTGCAGTTGCTGGTCTCTGCGTTCTGGTGCACTGCCTTCAGCAGCAGTCAGCATTCCAGGGCTGGAGAGGACCTTCAACTGCAACGGCAGCGCTGTGGTTGCTGGTCCCTGCTGAACAATTGAATCTGGTGCATCGCCTCCTGTAGCCAGGTCAGGGAGAGACCTCCAGCAGCAGCAGAGCGATCGGATCTGGGAAGACGCTGCTTCCTGCTGCTCAGGTTTCAGTGCACTGCCAACAAAGGGAGAACCTCCAGCAACAGCAGTGGCAAAGTCTCATCAGGGTAAGACGCCGATCCCCGTCTCTTTATTTTTGGTGCACTGCCTCCAGGAGCAGAAGCAGTCAAAGGCAAGGGCAGCTAGGTGCAGCAGCAGCAGTCAAAGACGCTGGCTCCTGCTCACATGCTGTGCGCCACCTGCAGGAGCAGAGTCAGCGGCAGGTGCAGGCAGCCAGGTGCAGCACCTGGACCAGGAGGCCGGCGCCGAGCCTGTGGCCAGGGCTGCTGAGGCTGCACCAGCGTCCAGGCCTCATGCACCGGTGCTGTGCGTCAGGGCGGCCACCTCAGCTGCCACTACGGGCACCCATGGGCGAGGCAGACAGCTGGTGCCAGGTGAAGCTCACCTGTCACGCATCGCGGCAGGCGACATGCAGTGTCGCTTGGCCCGCCAGTGCACCTGCAGGCAGCCCTGCACTGGTGTGCTTGCTGACTCATGGGCAGCAGGCAGCTCCTCCTCGAGTGCCAATGTCTGTCAGCCCCATGTTCAGGTCTCCAATGCGCTACCCTGACAGTGCTTGTGTCTCCCGGTGCAGATCCAGAAAGTCGTCCACGCTCAGCTGCTGCAGCCACCAACAAGCAGGCAGGGCTGCGCCGCATCGCCTCAGCTGTAGCGATCACGGATGGGCAGTCACAGCTGCGGGAGGCAGCCAGTGCTGCAAGTGCACCCATCCAGGGGCAGCACTTGGAGACAGACATCTACGACCCCAAGCCAGCCAAGGGTGGGAGCAGGAGCAAGACTGCACAAGACAATGAGCTAAGGCAGGGGCAGAGGGATACGGCAGAGGGAGAGGGGGAGGAGGAGGAAGAGGAAGAGGAAGGTGAGCAGAGAACAACTTTGCACTAAGCATTGATCCTCGTTCACGGGTGGATCACCCAGCAGGCTTCACACCTGCAGCATTCAGCATGCTTGACCTGCAACTGCACCTCTTGCACAAAATCTGCTCTGGCGGCTGCCCAAGACACCTCTTTCAGCTGGCATGCGCCATCAAGCACCCCGTTTGAGTGCCAGCCTGGCATCAGTCCTTTGGCGTGCAAGGCGCGCTGATATGCCTGTTGCCCTGATGCAGGTCCAGCTAGTGCCATGGACACGAATGGCAGCGCCGCTGAGTGCCAGCCAGGCCAGTCGTGGCCAGCCCCTGCTGCAGCATCAGCGGGGGCACCTGACACGTGCCAGAAGCAGCAGTTGCTGAGGGCAGGCCTCCACACGGCAGGCGGGGAGGTCAACACTGTTCACCTGCTGGGTCGGCGAGAGACTGGTGTCCCCTACGCCTCCCGCGCTGCTACTGCTGCAGGCGCAGATGTGCCCGCAGCAGCAGCAGACACCGCCACAGGCGCTGCCAGGGCAGGGAGGCAGGCACGGGTGCAGGGTGCCGGCCCCAGCAGCTCCCCTCAGGCTGCTGCCACTGGAGCCAGCCTGGCCCAGGCCACAGCAGGCAGGGCTGCAGACGCTGCCGGCACGCAGAGGCATGCCGACGACCAGAGTTCTCCTGAGGCATGCCACCTGGTTCAGCGCCTGCAGCAACACTTTGGGCGGGCCCAGCAGGAGCTGGCTGTGGCCACCGAGCAGCTGACCAGAGCTCAGCAGCTGCAGCTGGAGCTGCAGGGGGAGGTCGCAGCTGCTGCCATTGCTCGGGATGGTGCGCAGCGTGACAGCAGTGCTCTCCGGCAGGCCTTTGAGGCTGCTGTTTGGCACCAGGCTGAAGAGGTCACAGGGCTGCGCGCTGCCGTGGCTGCTGCCCAAGCCGAAGCCAAGCAGCTGGGCATGGATCTCGCGCAGGCTAGGAGCGGGGCGGCAGCTGCCCGCAGTGATGCCCAGCAGCAGCAGCAGCAGGCCGCTGCTGCTGCTGCTGGGCTCGCTGCGCACGTCACTGCCCTAGCTGAAGTGCAGGCTGGCCAGGCTGCTGAGGCTGCCGGCGTCCAGGCGCAGGTGGCTGCTCTGCGGGCCGCCCTGGCCCAGGAGCAGGCTGGCCGGGCTGCTGAGGCTGCCAGCGCCCAGGAGAAGGTGGCTGCCCTGCAGGCTGCCGTGGCCCAGGAGCAGGCTGGCTGGGCTGCTGAGGCTGCCAGCGCCCAGGAGAAGGTGGCTGCCCTGCAGGCTGCCGTGGCCCAGGAGCAGGCTGGCCGGGCTGCTGAGGCTGCCAGCGCCCAGGAGAAGGTGGCTGCCCTGCAGGCCGCCGTGGCCCAGGAGCAGGCTGGCCGGGCTGCCGAGGCTGCCAGCACCCAGGAGCGGGAGGTTGCCCTGCAGCGGCGTGAGCGCGTACTGCATGAACAGGTGCGTGAACTGGAGGAGGAGCGGCTGCGTGAGGAGGCGGAGCTGGAGCATGCCGGCGCGGCTGCCCACATCGACAGCGGTGCTGAGTCCAGCGACAGTGAGGGTGCCCCCAGCAACAGCGGGGCTGTCCGCAGCGACCGCGGGGCTGTCCGCAGCGACCGCGAGGCTGTCCTGTGGGACCTCCAGGAGCAGCTGGAGGACGCCAACCACAATCGGGAGTTCCTGAAGGCCAAGGCGGCCCGCCTGCAAGCTGACAGGGACGCTCTGCGCGTCGAGAGGGACGACCTGCGCGTTGAGAGGGGCAACCTGCAGGAGCTGGTGCAGAAGTGGGCAGCTGCCCACACAGCTGAGCACCAGCGGGCTGAGCAGTGGGCAGACGCCTATGAGGCTGCTGAGCAGCAGGCTGAGCAGGAGGTGCGCGACCTCCGCATGCATCTGCGTGGTGCGCTGGCGCAGGTGGGGCACTTTCAGGTCATATCTCTCAAAAGTTTGGGGCTGTGACTTGTGATGGAACGTAACGTACTCAGGTGCCAGGGGTTGCTGCCTGAGATGGAAACATCAGTCACGCTGGTGTCAGCTGGCTAGGCTGTTTCAAATTCCTTGATCGCCTTGTGGTCGCTCAAACAGCTTTAGGAGCAACTGGTGTGTGTGCCCCTGCCTTCTTCCCTTGAGATGTAAGCACTCATGACCAGCAAACCTTTTGTACATGTGCCTTGTGGGAGTCAAGGTGCAGGGCAGCTGAGAGGACAGTTAGAATGCTGCTCCCGTTGGCAGGCGCCCAAGGCCTCAGGCATGTCACTTACAGCTGACCCTGGTACTGCAGACGGCAGAGCTGCAGCGCTGCGGGCAGCAGGCGGCTCGATCTGGCGGCAGCCAGCCCGATGCAGCCTCTGTGGCCGCTTCCAAGGCAGCCCAGCGGGCAGCTGCAGGCGGCAGTGATGCAGCGCACAGCCTGCCAGCCATCCCTGCAGAGCCGGAGGGAGCAGGCACCGGTGCCAACAGCACTGCAGCTCAGCGGGAGGCCCCACCTGGTGAGTACTGCTGGGGCAGTTGCTTTTGGAGGTGCCGCGGCTGGCTGCCTGAGAATTTCCTGTTACATGCTTGTGATGAGCCCCAGGAGGCACCTCATGGGCCTGTGGCTGCCCTCTGGCTGCTAGGCCTGCTTGAGGGTGGTGCTGGCACCAAGCGCTGCCTCCTGCTGACCGCTGGACGACCTGTGTGGCCTCCATATGGAAAAACAAACAGGAGGCCGTGAAGGGGCTTTTGGCTGGCTACAGCTGCTTCATCATTGGTGTTGTAGGCATGGGCTTCAGCAGCAGGCAGGCCCAGCAGGCCCCGCAGGGTGCAGCGGCCCCTGAGCCCCTCCCCCAGGAGCAGCCCGTGGCAGGGAACAAGGTTGGGCAGCAGCCCGGGCAGGGACGCAGTGCAGCAGGTGAGGCCGCAGCACCTCTCTGGGGTCGCGTCCACCTGACACCAGCTGTGTCGTTCCTGGAGCACGACTGCCTTGCTTGGGCAGCATGTGTAATGTCTGCTCTCTCAGCAGCAGCAGCAGCAGCAGCAGCAGCAGCAGCGCCCGTTGTGAAGCCTGGTAGGGCGACAGGAGGCAGCAGCAGCTGCTGGTGTGCATGCATGGCAGAAGCTGCCTGGACATGTGCTGATGGCAGCATGTCAGGCTGGAGAGGCTGCTGGTCTCCAGCTGCTGCAGCAAGGTGAGCGGTCCATGAGGCAGCAGCCCCTGGCACCTTTCTATGTGCATGCCGCGATTGGAGCAGGGGAGGCTCGTGTCAGGAGGCACCGTTCTCGATCAGGGTGAGCATGCCGTCTCACAGCGTGACCTGCATCATACACGGCCAGCAGGCTACTTCTAAGTCAAGACCAGCCCCACAGTCACACCGCACAAGCAGCTTGCAGAAAGAGCTTCCTGCTACCTCTCAAGGGACTGCCTGGGCCACCTCTGTGCGTGCAAGCAAGCTGCAGCACCCCTGAACTGCTCCCCCTGGGTTGATGCCAGCTTCACTGCCTCGTAGCACAGATAGAGCTTCTTGCCAACCCTCAAGTGAGTCCTGGGCAGTGTCTGCACTTTCACGTCAGCTCCTGGGGCACCTGGAGGCACAAACAAGCGGCGTCGGGGTGCTGGTGGAAAGCTTGGGTGGCAGCGAAGAGGGGCCCACCGCCAGAAAGACTGACTCTCTCTCTTGCCTCTGCAGGTTGAGGCAAATCCACCGATCCTGCAGTTTGCAATGTCTAGCCGGCCCTACGGCTGCATGCAGCGTGCCCTGCTGCCAAGACTGATGCTCATCTGCCAACTCAGGGCGTACAGGCCTGCAGTCCACGCCAGGACTGCTGGTGCCATCTCTCTGCAGGCTCTGGGCTAGACCCCACTGGCAGCACAGTGGCAGAGGGCATGCCGCGCCAGGCCAGTGCCCAGGGGCCGCAGTCTGCTGCCAGTGGTGCGGCGACGATGTGTGCGCAGGCTGGCAGCGACCACAGGGACGGTGACGAGAGTCTTGGCGCAGCTGCCGGCATCACACGGGGGATTGCTGGTGCTGCTGCTGGCAGTGACTCTCATGCAGGCGAGGTCGCCAGCCAGGCTGCCCAGGCTGCAAGCCCCTCCTCTGCCGTCAAAGGCACCAAGCGCTCCAGGGAGGCTGCGGAGCTGCCCTGCGCCAACAAGAGGGCCCGCCTAGCCGTGGCGCCTGAGCCTGGCCAGGAGGTCCACGCTGCCAGCGCTCAGCCTGGGGCCAGCACCATGCAGTGGGAGGCCGACTCAGCAGATGCGGCAGCTGTGCTGGCAATGGGCGGCACAGCAATTTCAGCATCCCATGCAGCTCTGCCTGCCGGCGCTGGCTGCTCCAGCGGGCAGGGCCTCGCCCCAGCGCCGGAGGCGAGGCCCTGCCCGCTGGAGCAGCCCTCCCTGCTGGGTCTCGGGACGCCTGGGGCAGGGAACATAGGCACACAGTAAGGTGAGGCAACATGAACCATGTGCTGCTGCCTGCCACAGCCAGACAGGAGTGCCTCAAAATGATGTGGCTGGCTGCCTGTACAGATCCAATCTGACCATCCGTCAGGAGAACTGATTGCTGCTTGGCAGCAGTTCCACCCAGCTGCCCCATGACCACCCCACAATGGGACCAGCAGAACCTCAGCAAGTTCTTCAGTACAGCTCTTCCCGGGGCCACCTGTTGGCATGTGGCGCCACCTATCTGATCTGGCAGGCAGACATGCCCTGCTTTGAGAGTGGTGTTGCCGCACTGGCCGTTGTTTGGCATAACACATTTTGATGGCCTTTCCCACACCGTCATGTTTTGGGAGCACCAACCAAGTTGATCCAGCACCATGGCGCCAGTTTTCATGTGCAATGTATAGGCAGGTCCTTGCAACAGTTGGACCACCCTGTGGCTCATAGCTTCTCCCCACAACTGTCAGGCAGCTGATCTTCACCTATCTGATCTGGCAGGCAGTCATGCCTGCCTTCAAATAGGTGTGGCCCTCACTGGCAAATGTTTGGCACAGCACTTTTGATGGCCCTTCTTTGATCTTCATGTTCTGGAGCCAACCCAAGTTGACCTGGCATCGTAGCACCAGTTGTCATGCTGCAATAGGCAGGTCCTTGAAACAGCTGGACCATCTTGCAGCTCCTGGCTCCCTCCCCAAGTCCTGTTAGGCACCTTTGTCTGCTTTGATAGGCATTGCCTGGTCATCAAGCAATAGGCTTGTCGAGTTCAAGTTTAAAGTCAAGAGGGCAACGATGCCAGGGACAATACAAGGAAGGGAGAGGAGGGTCAAGGTTGAGCCCGTCTGGGCTTTCACTGGCTGTCTGCTGAGGCAGTCTTTGCGTTCCCTGTCAGCCGAACCAGCAGCTGCTGCTTTAGCTTGGGTTCGCTGGCAGCAGCTTCCTCCAAAGCAAGCAGCAGGCCTTCACGTCCAGAGGGTGTTGCAACAAGCTCCTTCAAGCGTCTGGCAGCATGCTTCCTTTCAAGAGTCTGCAGCACAGCAGCCATCCAGATACACTTGTAGCAATGCAACACACCAGGCTGCAGTGCAGGACTGGCAGACAATTCAGGGACACAGAGGCCTGCTGCCCAATCATAGCCAGCCTTGTCAGGGACGACAAAGAGTGCTGCCCAGTCACAGCTCTGTGACAGTACAGACGGTAAGAGACAATGCAAGCTCGTGTGCTGGTGAAGTGCCCACCCTGCAGAAGAACGTGGTGCTGAAGCAGAGCCCAGAACGGGCTGCTGGCCGTGTAGCCCACCTGGAGCTCTCTGCCGAAGGGGCTGTCTGGGGCACCGCCGCATGAGAAGCTCAGCAGCCACCGCACCATGATGGCATCATCCTCCCAGCAGGCCGACAGCACAGGCCCCAGGCTGTGGTCATCGCTGTCCCTGAGAGCAATGCCCGCCGGCGGCGCCGGGCGCACCCCCGTCATGCGCAGCTGCTGCCCGGCTGTGCTGCAAAACCAGGCACGCAGCAGGGTCGCTGCAGCCTGGCGGGTCACGCTCGGGTCGGCGTCCTTCACAGCACCAAGCATGTGCTTCTCTGCCAGCCTGCGTGCCGCAAGACAGTCCTTCAAGGAGCAGATGACACATGTGGCTGCTGTCTGACTAGCCCGTCACCGACACCAGCTCTTGCGGTGTGCTGAGTCGTGCAGGCGGCATGCCTCTGCAACCTCCCATGTAAGCATGACATCAGGGAACGAAGGCTCCTGTGCAAGGGCCCTTGCGGTACAGCAGCAGCTGCCACAGGGCTGCTGCACGCATGCAGACCCTCCTTGCAGAGCTCCAGGGGTTGCTGACGACCCCTGCGTCCAGGTTTTGGACAAGCCCTGCTGCTGCAATGCAAGCCAGTCTGGCATTGCGGCACCCAGCAACGGCGCCCATTGCAGCACTTGGCACTGGCAGGCTTCAGGGCCAAGGGAGGGGACCTGCCCCGACACCGCAGTAAGCTGCAGAGCAGGCTGGCCTTGGAGGGCATGGCAGTTGTCGAAGTTTGCGCACAGAGTGCCGACCTCGACATGACAGGACGCAGAAAAACAGGCTATTCCCATGCCCAGCACCTCATGTGAACCATGAGAACAGCGGCCCGGAGGCAGAGGCCCACCTGCGGCGGAGGCGGGCGATCATGAAAGGCCGCGCCTGGGGCCAGGGCACGATGCCCCGGAGGACCCCCTTGGCCACCATGCGCACAGGGGTGTCGTGCATCTCCGCAAAGGCCACGGCCACCTGGCGGTACACGGGCAGCAGAAGGGCCTCCCGAGCCTTGATGCTGCCCTCTGCCCCGACCCCCACAGCCCTCCCGGCCTGCAGGCATGCATAGTTGACCCCCGCCGTCAGGCATTGCTTGCAATGGGTGCACAGGCGAGCCTTGAGGCTGTCTTCTGGCTCGACCCCCACAGCCCTCTTGGCCTGCAGGCTTGCATGGTTGACACTGTCAGGCATTGCTTGCAATGGGTGCATGGCGGCAGCTGCCCTGGCAGGCACGAGGGCAATCAGGTGAGGCACAGCTGCCTGCCAGTGCCACAAGGGGAATCCTGCATCAGCACTTCACTGCCCTGCAGGACGCCACCATGTGCAGCTGAGCACTGACAGCAGCCAGACAGGGGGCTTGGCAGTGGCCACAAACGGCAATGTTGTCCAGTTGTCACATATCTGACTTGCTCTCATACATGGAATGCAGAGGTGGGCATGGTGTAAGTCAAAGCAATGCACAAATCCAAACAAGGAATAGTCCTGACACAACTGATCTGCACTTGCACGAGTTCGCAGGGAAGCCTATCTTGCACAGCTCCTGCCAGAGGAGCATAGAGCAGCTGGTGGCACACCTTCAGCTGCTGCAGTACGGGGTCGAGCCTGTGCATGGCCGCCATTAGGTCCGGTTTCCTGAATTTGATTTCAACCACTCCCTCAGGCTCAAGGACGCCGCCACGAGCCGCAGGGTCCGCATACATCTCCACCTGCAGCCAGCAAGTGCACAGCCTCAGACACCTGGCTCACCTATACAACATGCCAAGACCACAAGGCATGCAGCAGGGCCTGGAAGCCCCCATCTGCACGCTTACGGCAGCTAGCAGGTCAGCTAGATGCAGCTGCAGCAGTGCAAAACAGCACTGCATGCCGCTGATGGGCCCAGGCTCTCCAGCTCAGCACCAGAGCCAGCTAGATTGACTCCATTTCTCAGCAGTCTGGCCAAGCTCACCATGTCAGAGTTGATCTGGCCATCAATCACAACCCAGGCGCCTCCACGAAGCTCTGCCCCCGGGGGCAGATAGATGGTCACGGGCTGCCTGTAAGTGCGTAGCTGCTCCACGATTAAGGAACCAGCCTGCACAGATACATGACACAGGTCACATCACCTGGAGCAGCAGTTGCAGCTGCCGCCTGGAGGTGTGGCTGCCACCTGGCTGCGCCCAACCACTGCCTGACTCCTTGTCCAGCAGCAGCAGCTTCTCTGCCTCACGCATCACGCCAACTCAAACATGCTACAAATGGCTGCCGCAGACATGTCCCACAGAAGTACGACCCCAAGTACGACCCCACACACCTAGAAGTGCATCAGGCAGCAGTCAGGACACCCATCAGACTGCATGCTGCCCCAGAAGTACCTGGAGGATGCCCTCAAAGAGGTCGCGCTGGCCGCCTGAGAAGCCGCGCCAGTTGGCCAGAATGAACAGGGGCAGCTGCTCCCGGTCAAACTCCTCCATGGCCTGGGCTGTCTTCAGGGCAGAGTCAGGGAACCAGACCTGGCCAGCCTACATGATAAGAGCACCTGGTCAGTGTGCTATGCAGCAATCTATGAACAGGTCAGCAGCACTCTGGATGGCAGAGGTGACAATCTACATGGCTGGCTACCCTGCAGGTAGGGGTCCAGTTGAGGCTGGTCCCAACATGTGCCAGAGCATGCAAAGCAGGAGACGAGGGCGTGCAAGTCCACCTTGGTCAAAAGGCACAGTGGCTCAGGCAGGCTTGTAATGCAGGTGGCGCAGAGCATGCCACAAATGCCAGATGTGTTCTCAGTGCCTCAGCAGGCAAGGTAAGCAATTCCAGTCAGTGTGGAACAGTTGCCTGACATCACCATGTCGCTGCTGAGTTAGTGACTCGCAGAGAGGTGACCCGACTGACCTGTGGGATGGTGCGCTCAGCTGAGTCCGGCATGCCAGGGTCGGCGGGCACATTCAGCATGACTGTCTGTGTCTCCACAGCTATCACACCTGCAGGCACACAGCTCAGCCTCCCAAACAGATCACCATGCGCAACACACATATGCCACAGATCTGCATAGGCGCATCTGGTGGCTATGCGGCAGCTTCCCCTCCTTCAAGGCCTGCAACGCAGCAAGAGTCACAAAAGAGGCTGACCCATCAGCACTAACTCGCGCAGGAACACATACAGGAAGTGGTCGCCTGTGATTCAAAACACTTGCAGGCTGCTGTCGACAAGGTGTGCATGGGCCATCTCACCGCAGGGGGTGCCTCCCAGCCGAGCCCGTCCCGTCACAACGCTGCGCGCCCACCCGGCGTGCACCTCGGTCCAGCTGTCCCGGTCGAACAGGCCGCCGCGCCAATCCCCTGACTGGCTCTGGCCAGCAGGTGGGTGCTTGGCGCCGTTGTCAAATGGGGAGGGCTGTGCTTGGACAAAGTCGCCGGCGATGGCCGCCCGAGGGTCCAGCTTCTCACCTGAAGCGCAGCAGCGGTTGAGCATAATGAGGATGTCATAGGGCGTCAGTCCCCAAATCAACACAGTCACGCTCAATTGGCAGCTTGCTGTCCTGTGCCTGTGTGCCCATGAGTGACCTTCAGCACAATGCACAAGGTGGCTGGCCAGCCTGGCAGCGTGCAGCCTAGCACAGCCGCAGTGGCCCCATCACCTGGAGTGCAGCAGCAAGTGGGCATGGGAATCCATTGCTTGAGCAAACTAGCAAGTCCAAGCGAGCTTGCCCTCCTGCACCTATGCGCCCTGCAGCTCAGCTGTAGAAACCCAAGACCTGGTGGCAT
This sequence comes from Asterochloris erici, assembly GCA_019693375.1. Lineage (NCBI taxonomy): Eukaryota > Viridiplantae > Chlorophyta > Trebouxiophyceae > Trebouxiales > Trebouxiaceae > Asterochloris > Asterochloris erici. The sequence goes on along the minus strand of JAAMXJ010000169.1, from coordinate 62,599 downwards.
GCCACCAGGTCCAAACTGACCCGGGCTCTTGAAATTCATGAGTGGCACAACTGTGCCCCTACCTTCTCATTTGAGATTCAGCGCTGAGGCACCTTGCAAGACCTGCCTGATGCTAGCAATGGCCATGTAGAAAATGTCATATGCATGTGCATTCTCAATTAGCCTGCACAGCTGCTGCACCGTTCAGAGCCTGCGTGAGGCTGGGCGATGGCCACTGCACATATGCGCATTGATGCAGGACTCACCAGCTGCAGGTGCATACTGGATTGGCCGCGCCTCTGGATCCCGGCTGGGCAGCAGGGGCGCAATTCCAGAGGTGCTGGGCGGCACGTAGCTGAGCCACCTGAGGATGGCCGCTACGCCTGCCAGATCGTCCGGCACAACCTGGTGGCTGACCCCGTTCACACCCATGACCTGCGGCACATAGATGGCAGTTGAGCCAGGCACATGCATTTGGGAGTCCTGCAGCCGTGGGATGGCCTCCAGACACCCACAGCACTGAGGTCTGCAATGACAATCTGCACTACAGTACAGCACGGACAAGAGCCACAAGCAGCACCTGCCGCTGCCCCGTTTGGCAGCGGAGGGGGCATGGGCACCAGCATGTGGCAATTCAGTCAGGGCTCAGACATAAACAGCAGCTTGATGCTCTCGACAACCTCTGAATGCGCCCCATACCTTGGGACCTCCCAGCTGCAGGTGCGAGCTGTACACATCTCGGCCCAGCAGCTTATTGAGGGCTGAGTAGCCAGTCAGAATGATGGGCTGGTCAGCCCTCTGTATGCACCTGCAGCGCACACTTGCAGCAGTCACTTACACCCTGTGCAGGGCGGGGCACTGCAAGCAAGCCTCCCTGCACCAAGCTGTTTAAGCAGCTCCATCATGCATGGTGGCAGAGACGAAGCCCAAGTCCCACAGCACACATGTACACGCAGCCAGACTTGTTCAGACAGATGATGGCAGGTCAGGGCCTTGCCCCCCCAAAGCAGAGCGCGGCATTGCAAAAGGTCACCTGCGCCCCAGGCGCGCCAGGTAGGCGCCGATGCCCACGCTCCTGCCGCTGACCAGGGTGATGGTGAAGCCCTCCCGGAAGGCCCGCGCGTAGGCGCTGCACAGCACAGGCTGCTCTCACAGGACTGGGGGAGCGTGCAGCAGCTCACGCAGGGCTCTCCCAGCCCAAAGGGAGGGGGGTGGGGGAGGGCGGCACAGACACTGCATAGGGAGGCCGCTGCTGCCAGGACTGGATGCACATGGAGTGCTTCACTCAGAGACTTCTTCTGACTGTCACAAGGCTGTAGTGACAGTTTCAGTACCAGGAGCTGAAGACAAGTGGGGGCGTGCATGGCTGACCGGCCTCAACAGCCTGTCACCTATCGTGCCAAGGCTGGGGCGTGTTGCAGCTGCCCTCCTCAGAGGTCTCTCAGCAGTGGCACCAGCAATCGCAGGGGAAGCTGTTGCTGGCAGCCCACCTTGCAGTGGCCCTGCTCCACTCAGGCACTCCCTGCCAGTATATCCTCTGCTCTCACAGCAGCAGCACCAACGTGCTACCCTATTGTGTTGCTGGCAGCCCACCCGGCCAGGGTCACGCTGCTGCTCAGTCACTCCACCTATTGCTTCTGAGTCACTCCAGCTGTAGCCCACCTCTTGCTCACCCCAACAGCAGCACCAACAGTGGCCAGCCCGCCATGCTTTTGCAGCCCACCTGGCAATGGCGCCGCTGCCGCTCAGGCACTCCACCCCCAGTCCATCCTCCGCCCCCACGACATCAGTCAGCTGCCACCGTCGCTGGCCCTCAGCCTGCAGGGGCTGCGCCCGCAGGGTTGAGCTGCCTGCGCCCTGCCTCAGGGCCCTGTAGTCTGCATCTGACAGGTAGAGGTACTTGAAACCCTTGCTGGGGTCACTGCCCTGCACCCACTCCACCTGCAAGCCCAGTTGATGAAGTCAAAAGTTGCATTGAGGCACAGTCATTGGGGCACAGCTGCCACATGCCAGCAGCATGCCTGGACACCTCAAAGGGGGAACAGAGGCAAAGGCTGCAAACTTCATGTGGGCCAAGCCGCTTTCAGAGCCGATGTGCTAGTTGGACAAATGGCAGAGTTGCCAGGCAGCAGCTGTATCTTGAGCACAGGCCGGGAGGATGCGCGGCCAAGCAGCTGCCCAAGCACGGCCAGCACAAGGCTGCCCATGCACACCCAAGGATGTGCACTGCTTAGGGATGTGGCTGCCATCTTCAATGCAGCACCCACAGGCTGCCTCATGCTGGACCAAAAGTGAAGGATGACTCAAAGCCCACCTGCAGGCACTGCTTGACCTCCGCCGCCAGCCCCACACGGGCCCCAGAGTTGGCAGCCAGGTAGACAATGGGTAGCTCGTGCTGCAGCGCATGCTCAGTGGCAGCCCTGAACATGGCATCCTCACGGGGCCCAAAGGCGCCAGAGTTGTATGTAATGTCGTTGGCAACAGCAATGACCTGCACAAGGGTGAAGGACAGGGTTGCACATCAGAATGATTTCTTGTGGCATGCGGCACTGAGTTGACTGACAGCACTTAGGCTGCCGGAGCCCTCAGCACAGCGCCACCACAAGCTCTGGGCCAACCATGGAGCAGGCGCCTGTGCAGGGATGGGTGGTGTGGCATGCAAAACAGCTGGACAAACTTTTGGGTGCAGTCAGAGAACAGTGAGCCCTGCTGGTCAGTTGCACTCTCTGCAACAGGCTGGCCAGCCTCTGGAGCAACTTAACAGTGCTGTGCGCCATGGCAGCTGGCTGTCCCAGTAGTGGCCAGACCAGAGCAAGCAGCGGCTGTTCCTGGCAGTCAAAGGCTCCTCCAGCAGCTCGCTCACCTGCCGGCCTTCAGGGCATTCAGGAGTGCACAGCACCATATGCCAGGCCACAATGCCCACATCATTCTGCCCCATGGGGCGCTGCAGGGGTGTAAGTGCGGCCGGCATCCGGAACGACCCAGCAGAGCCCATCACCAGCTCCTGTGCCTCCACCAGGCGAGCTGCAGCAGGGACGCGTTTGTCACCAACATCAGGTCAAGCGGGCAGGACCACTGTGCAGGCACGCGTCATCTCTCATGCTGCTGCCCAGCAGCTAGTGCATTCAGGTGTCTTGCAGCACTGTATCACAAAGCAATGCCTGCAATTGGTGCACAGCAAGTACTTGCATGAGCTTTTGTCCTCTCTGCTCAAGACCTGTGAAGCAGGGACGGTCTGCCTCAAAACAAAGTCACTGACTGACCTTACAACCAGTTACTCCTGCAAGGGCGAACACACACCTGCAGGCACTTGATGCACGAAAGCAGGAGGATCAACGCCCCCCACAAATCCACAAACTTCGGGACACCTCACCGGGCATGGTGCTCTCTGGCTCCCCAGCAGCCGCCCGGGCGTCCCAGATCTCACGCAGCGCATTCTCAAACACGCGTGGGAAGTCGTAGCAGAAGGTGGTCTTGTGCAGACGGGCAGCCAAGCGCTTCTGCTGCAGGTGCTCCAAGGGGCCATAGGCGCTCAGCAGGGACTGGCCGTGAAGGGGCCCCGCTGAAGGCAGCCCGACGTGGACTGAAGTGTAGACTTGGGGGACATTGTCTGCACCTTCCTGATAGACCTGCACATCCTCCTCTCCACTCTCGTGGCCTGCACAGGTCCAGACATTTATGAGCACGGCCCACTCTCACGGCATGCACAGATGCAGACACTTGTGAACCCAGGCCTGGCAGAGCTGGCTAGCTTTTCCATTATCCATGGAGGCTCACAGGCTGTGAGGGCACAAATCATATCCTTGAAAGGGACTTGTGTCAGCCTTGGGCAGGAGGCCATTTGCAGCCCGCTCAGCAAGAGCTTTCCCACAGCCGCCTCCCCTGGACTTTGTAAGTTTTTGAGGATCGTGCACTACAACTGAGAATTGTGCTGTGTCTCTCCAGCTGCAGGTGTTGCAACTTTCAAGGACAGCAGATCTGTGGTGTGACTCCCCATGTTCCTCACAAGGGGGGCATGAGAGCACGACATGGCAGGCTGCACCTCACCTGTGGGGGAGGACCCCACCACACGCCAGGCGGGGGCCCCGCCAGCCGCCCTGAAGCGCACTTCCCACTGTGCCACTGCAGCCTGCCGCAGCGTGCTGCCGTGGCGGGACATGATGGCTGCCCCCGCAGCCCGCAGGGCACCTGCATCATGTCGCGCACCCCACTCATGGCCAAGCAGTGGAGGTGTGTAAGCTGTAGCCCACCTCGGCAGGCTTGTGCTTGCCTCTAGGTCCCACCTGACCTCTGGGAGCTGCAGGGATGGCTGAGCATCAGCAAAGCCAGCAACTGACAACAGAAGGGGCACATGCCTCAAGAGCTGAGGCAACAAGACAGGCTGGTGTAGAAGGTTGTATCCGGGCTGACAAATTGCAATGTGTCCCACCTGCGACCTGCTCTTCCTCTTTGCCAGCATCCAGTGGCAGGGCAGGTAGCACTGAAAGGAAGAGGTGGGCCCAGTCTGGCCGCACGCTGCTGTCCCGGCCTGACCCTGCACAGGTCATGAAAAGCCCTCAGTACTCAGCAGAGCAGTTGCTAGGGTGGGCCATTTTGGTTTAGCCCTCTGCCTGCCATGCACTGCAAGATCTGCTTCAGCACAGATTATACCCCACTGTTCACTGCAGCAGGCGCTCTGTTTCTGCAGAGGGCCATAATGTGCTCAGGTGCATGAGTTTGGCTGCCAAGGGTCAAGTTAGACAGGCTGAAAGGGTTGACTTTGTGACAGCAGCAGGGCAGGCTCACCGCTGATGCGAACTCGGTCGAGGTCTTCAAGCCCGCCCACCAGCTCCCGTTCCACAACTTGCATGGCAGCTGTGGCCACATCTGCAGGGGCTTCTGAGGCCTGGAGGAGTGGCAGCTGCCGCACAAATGCCCTGCAGAACACGTGTGAAGGAGCTGGATGCGTCTGTCTTCATCATGCCAGGAGCAGGCAGTTCAGCACCGCTTCTTGGCAAATGCGGCAGCACTGCACATCAGGCTGCACATTGGGCGTGCAGGCCTGGCCAACCAGCGTGGCCAGGGAGTGGCTCAATACATGTGGACAGAGAGGGCCAGCTCAGCCCAATTGGTGAAGACGCACTGGACAGGGATGCTGCCTTGAGTTGCACAAGTGAGTGCATGTGCATGGATGCAGGGATGCTGGGTCAGCACACCTCAAGAATACCCGTTTGAGGGGTATGCTGCGAGTGTTGGGGCGCTCCATGACAGTCCAGGTGTGGCACTGCCGCTGGGGGCTGGCGGTGTAGGTGAGGCGGCCCTCGAATGCGCGCAGGCGCGTCAGCTCGAGGGCATCATGAGTGACTGGCTCCACATTGCACAGCAAGGGGTCTAATCTGAAGCCCGAGGGCTGTGCAAGGTCTGTGTCTGGTTGTGCGGGGCCTGCTGAGGACCTGTGCTGCCGCCAGAAGCCCACGCGCAGGGGGGACTGCAGCTGCTGGCAGCTGGCCAGCACGCTGATGGCATGAAAGCCTATGTCAAAAATGGTATCACTGAGGGTCATGACCTGCAGATGACAGCAGAGTGCATGCTGCATGTGTGTTCTGACACAGCATGCTCCTAGATGTACCCAGGGTTGCATGCGAGCAACAGGATCAGAGGCACAGCGCATTGACACTGCGAAGGTGATTCAGGCAGGCCGGCAACAGACACCAACCGCGGGCTGACCTGAGCAACTATGGCAATGAGCAGTTCAGGGTTGTCAGAGGCCGCTGCGCTGGAGCCCTGCTGCAGCAGAGTGGCAACAGCAGCAGCTGCCCTGGGCTCCAGCTGCTGGGCTTCCGGGCTGGCTGTGAGGGCCGCTGCATCGCTGTGCACCAGCACTATATGCAGGGTGCCCCTCTGCTGGCCAGCACTATCTGCAGGCAGAATGAAGCATTCATTTGCAGGCTGGCAGCCCTTGTAGAGTCTGCCAAGCATTAAGAGCCCTTTGCATGACCTTTGCAGCTGCGCAGCAGCACTCATCACAAAGTGGCCAAGCATCAGCGGCCTCTCTGCATCGCCTTCGCTGCTGCACCATTGCACTTCACTGCAAGCAGGTTTGGACCAACCTCAACATGGGCATGTCTGAGGCAGGAGCGCACCGTGTGCTTCCAAGGAGCTGGCCACCCCAGACAGCACTGCCTGCAGCTGCTTCAGGGCCTGCACAGCCACTGCACAGCCCATCCCTGAGGCTGGCGGGGGCCCCTCGCATGTCCAGGTGATGAAGGGCAGCATCTCCTGGCCATTTGAGGGTGCAGCAGGGGGGTGCACCTCTGGCTGCTGGGAGAGATAGGGCTGGTAGATGCGCAGGATGTAGGTTTGCATGGCAAGCACCTGCAGCAAGCCAGGCTTTAGCTGCTGTAAGTTGTGTCTAGCAAGGTTTGAGCCTGCTGACAGCAACAAACCGTCCCCAAGCAGCTGAATTTGCTTGGCAAGCTGCTGCACCCAATGATTGTCCAGAAGCAGCCCCTCATTTGCTCTCTGGCATCTACTCAGATGGCAACAGTGGCAGCTCAGGCAGTTGCTCACCTGCACCATTCCCTCACCATGGCACATGAGAATGGCCAGTGCATCATCTACAGCTGCTGACGACTCCACAATCAGCTGCAGCTTGGCCTGCACCTGGCTGGCTGCCTGGCCAGCTGGTGGGCTGCCAGCATGGCCATGTGTGGCTGGCAGTGCCCTGGGAGACAGCATGCCACCCTGCACGGATAAAAGGGGTCAAAAGACTGACAGGCGACAGCAGTGGAGTGTGCTCAGAGTGGTCAACGTGCACTGCAAGCAGGGCACTGCCATAACGAACACCCACAGACAGCCTGTCTCATTAACAAGCTCAGTGAACTGTGCCTGTACAGCAGCATTAGAGGGTTTGAGATCAACATTGGGAACACCTGCAGCATGTCTGCTCACCGTGAAACTTGGCGCCGGACTTGCAGAAGCAGTGCGGAACAAGCCCAAGCCAGAGCCTAGTAAGTGCTCTACATCTGCCACAGTCAGGCTGGGGTCGCCTGTCAGTGCCCGAGCCACCACGGAGCGCAGCTCTGACTGCATGGAGGACTCCAGCAGCTGCTGTGCTTTGGCCGCCAGCTCTGTGCTGCCAATGCCTGCAGCAAAGCCAAGGTGTGGTCGGCACAGCTCGGGCTGCAGGAAGTCTTTGGAGCACAAGAGCCACCGATGCCAAGGAGCTTACGTCTTGCAGCCAGCACATTGCTGCAATGCGGAGGTGCACAGAGCAGGCTAGTGCCTCAAAAGGTGCAACAATTTCCAGTAAGCAACCTGGGTGGCTGGTGGATACCAGCCTTGGGCAGGCAATGGCGCTGAGGTGCCGGTGTGATATGCTTGAAAGCGCAAGATCACATCTGCGTGTTGTCAGGTGTGGTCTGCCTGTTTCACCAGGGAACGATGCATGCCAGTGCGCCCCTTGGCTGTTGCATGAGTCTGTCAGGCTCCAAAGCTCACCGAGCAGGAAGGTCATGCGACGCAGCTGCGGCCTGAAGAGCTCAGGCGCGGGTCGCACAATGGCGTCCAGCAGAAGCGAGACGAGCTTGCACTTCTCCCTGAGGGCCTGATGGCTGACCACAATGTCAACCACCTGCTGCAGGCTGCTGGAGAAGACCTGCAGAGGTGAGCAGGCTCTGCTGTAGGTTGCGAGCTGCTCCTGAATTGGCGCTGCAGCTCTTCAGCACAGACACAGGCAGCTCCAGCATGCGGGGCAGCACCATCATACAACTGTCCAGCAAAGATGTAGCAAGCGCCAGCATGCTTGGCTGCTGCAGAGTTGGGCCAGCAAGCTGGGCGGCCAGCAATGGGCTTGTAAGTGCACAGGAGATGAGGCCTATGCTCAGGCACTGGTGACAGCCCACCCCATGAAGCTGCCTCACTACAGCAGAGGCCAGCTGTTCATGAGATAGCTGTGCAGGAACAGCAGGCCATCAGGCCTCCATGCCACCCGCCTGCCCTTCTGCTGCAGGGGAGACCCTGCACAGGCAGCCCATGCAGGGCCTGGTCGTAATGCAGTGTGACCCCACAAGACCTCACCTGACGCATGGAGTCGATGACCTCCTGCTCTGTGGCCTCGCTCAGCCGCTGGAAGCGCTCCTCCACGCGCAGGAACTCCTCCACCAGCTCCAAGCACACCTGCACACCAGTGCTGCTGTTCACGACATGCCTGCCCGCGCGCTCAAGAGCAAAATGCCCTTCTGCTTGCTAGACAACCTGCTTGACATGAGATACTGCCTGCAACAACTTGGGCAATGGGGGCCTGCCCTGTCCCTGCCTCCGTGGCGTGCACACAGATGATTGCACAGCGAGCCCCTTCACCACACCCATAAATGACGACACGGCGGAGCTCATGGTCACAACCACAGACGATGGCACCGCAGACCTGCCGCGCGTACGCGTCCCTGCCGCCTCTGTGCTCCTGCAGAATCTTCTGCAGCGGCTCAAGCGCGCTGTTCAGGGCCGCCCTGTCCTGCTGGGTGAGCCCCTCCTCCTGCGCAGCAGACTGCACTCAAACCAGGGGGGCACTCAGCCACACAGCCAGCAGAGAGCTCTGATTGGGGGAGCCCCTCCTCCTGCACAACAGACAGTACTCAGACCAGGGGGGCACTCAGCCACACAGCCAGCAGAGAGCTCTGATTGGGTCGTGCGTGGTTGTGGAGACGATCTGAGCAGGGGCAGCAGGCCTACAAAGGATTTTCAAGAGGGGCAGCTCTGCATACATTCCAGGGAAGCTGCCACTGAGTGCTGGAAAGCAACTGTGGAGGAATCCAAATCCTGCAGTTTGCGCAAAGGCCATGCATACTCCTGTGAAACAGCAAAACATGAGAGCCTTTGTACATATCCAGATTTTCCTCTGGCAGCTGCCATCCATGCTGCAGCAGTCACCTGCACAGCTGCCTCCATGGCAGACAGAGCCGGCTGCGAGGGAAAGTGGGGAGCCCGCCCAGAGGACTGAGCAGGGGAGTGCGGGGCGACTGCACCATGCCCATCGCCCCTGCCCTGGCTGAGGTCGATGTCAGCCTCAAACTCTCCCATGAGGCCCTGCAGCTCCAAGCTCAGCTTGGCTGGCAGCCGGTTCTGCATGAAGGACAGCTTGCGTCAGTAAGGCAGCACTTCTGTCCCCATCAGGCCTGCACACCAAACCTCGGTGGATGGGCAGTCTCTTCATCCTTGCCAGGAAGGTGGAGGAAGCTCTGCACAAATGGCACATGTAGCTGCATTTGCATAGGTTGCCAGCTTGGACACAGGCCCATCGTCAGGTGTACAGCCCCAGCAGCTTGCCTGGACGACGGCAAAGACCTCGTTGAAATGCAGCAGCGGCAGTGCTGGGTCCTTCAGGCAGTGCATGAGCTCCTCCACTGCTGCGTCCAAGTCCTGATGGAAGCCTGCAGCAGCACGGTGAGATGGATCGGGCGTGACACTCAAGAGGGCACAGAGCTGAGGACAGCAGCAGCAGCCAAGGTCAGGAACTGGCCAGCTGCTGACACTGCCATGCTCGCTTGTCTTTGCTCTGCACTTGCTTTGGCTTGCTTGGCGCTTGCTTTTGCAAGTGGTATGCAAAGCAGTGAACGCGAAGCCAGGATGCCAAGTCAAGGAGAGATCCTCTTTGGTCAAAGAAACCTGATGCATGGTCCCTTACAGCCTGCACAGCCGCGCACACCCTGTCAATGCCCCGACGTGCATCAAACGCCGCAACGCAACAGCATACTCTGGACGGCAGTGCGTGCCTGCAGTGAGCAACGGTCTTGATGCACTTTGCACTGACATGGCCAACCAGGCAGTTTGCAGCATGGTCAAACCCCAGTGTCCTCCCGCCCTGCAGCCCACCTGCCAGCGTCATCTGGGCAGCAGTGCGTGCCTGCTGGAAACGGTGGTCCACTCCATGGCTGGACACCTGGGGGGGCCCCAGCTCTGGGAAGGTGCCTCTGAACTGCTCGGCAGCCACCACCGCATCAGGGCTGTCCAGCTCCAGCCGGGCTATCAAATCGTTGGAGTTCAGGATGGACCCCTCTGGGAGCTGAAAGATGAGCTTGCCAGCTGCTGGGCTAAGCAGGGGCATCACCATCTTCATGACCTGCAGTTGGGTGCAGCTGTGGCTGAGCAAAAGCCTGGACCTGAGGCGTTGGGGCAAGCACTTCTTTTTTGGGAGGCTGCCACGCTGTCACTTGCAGGACGGCCTGGATGCTGCAGAAGTGCTGCCGCATAGGCTAGAAAGCTGTTGGGGACTGGCAAATGTTGTCATGCCCTGTGGCAGCTCTGGAGTCCAGCGTGAGGGCCCCTCAGAGCACACCCTACATGCGGCATGTCAAGGACGGCAGAGCAGGGTTTGCAAAACCCTGCAGTGCAGCTATCCACTGGCCTCACTGGTGTCTTGGCTACTCTAAATGCAGTAGTAGGTGCATTGCAAAACAAACATTGCTCATGTCCACCTGGATGCTCACCTCCACCTCTGCATAGGGCTGGTCCGGCTGCACTCGGCTGCCATCCTCCACCAGGTAGCGTACCAGCTTGCCGGGGCTGGCAGCCAGCAGGCGCGAGGGGTCAGCCTCGTTGGCCAGCAGGCAGGTCAGGCTGTCAATGGTCACACGGGTGCCCTGGGGTTCCTCCTCGCTGTGCACCACATGGGCCTGCCCGTCCACCTGCATGGTAGCCAGCGGCTGATCTGAGCAGCTTTCAAACACATAAGGAGCCCTGACCTGCTCCCCAGCCCCTGTGCACAATGCAAGCTGGCCCCTGTGCCTGCACAACAGCCGGCAAAGATCTGGGCAGCTACCATCAACAGTGTGAGCCCAATCCTCTCCCCTGCCCAAGAAGCCGTCCTCACTGTGCACCATGCAGGCTGGGCCCTCTGCCTGCATGACAGCCACCTTAACATCTGACAGCGCAGAAGGAAAAAGGCGTTTTGGAGTGCAGCGCAGCAGCACCGGCTGCTACCCCACCCCCCAGGGACTGAATCCTGTGCCAATACCTGCAAGCGTGTCAGGACTGCCTCCTGTGCCACTCAATTCTCTGCAGGGCAACGACTTCTTTGCTAAGGCCTCCAAGCCTGTCAAGCAGTGACACCTGCGCCGATGTATCCCTGCTGGCCAGGTACTGTCTCCTGTGCTAAGGCGTGACCGCTTCGGCGCCAGCAGGATCTGGCGCCACATCAGGGCAACTATAGTATTTGGCAGCAACATTGCTGAGGGTGAAGACAGACCAGCACGTGGCTGTACCTGCACCAGGAGGCCCCCGTCGTTGAGGCGTCGTGCCACAGCATCCACTCGGGAGCCGTTGAGCTTCAGGCTGAAGGTGTCTGGGGCTCGACGGGTCACGCCTACGGTGTACTTCATGCCTGCAGTTCAAGCGGTGCATCTGTTCGTGTTGTGAGCAGGCTGATGAATAGCAGTCGCCATTGTCCACTCATTACAAGAAGGGGCATTTGCTAACCCCCACATGACTATGAGCCGCACAAGAGGAAGCCTGCAATAAAACCGCAGTCTTGGCTTGCTGCACGCCTCTAGCGCTGCCAGCACCACACACTTGCAGCGTGGCTTCATAGCTCAGCCAAATTACAAGCAGTGCGCAGGGCATGATGGCACTGTTGCAAACCTGCATTGCATGGCCTGCACAAGCACAGCTGCCAGACACGCAGCTGGCGTCAGAGTGCTATACAATGGCACACCTTCCAGACAGAGGTCCTCAGTGAAGGAGGTCAGTGTGAGGCGCGCGGGGGGCAGCTGGCCCTTCTCCAGGAACCCCATGTACTCTGCTGCCCGCCTGCTGGCCTCCTCCACGACCCGCAGCAGGGCGCCGCAGACGACTGCCAGGTACCACTCCGGGCGCTCCGCCTTGACCTGCAGCAGGGTGGCAGACAGCTCCCGATGCCTGCCGCAGGCAGCCTCAGATGGCCGCCAGGAGCCAGGCCACGAGGGATCCCGCCTTCACCTGCAGGGACGTGGCAGATAATCCTTGCATGCTATCACCAGCCAGCCACAGACATCTGCCAACTGCTGTTGGAATGGCATGCTCTGCATTAAGGTACAGCAGACAGGTCTTGTGAGCTGACAGGGGGAGATGATGGTCGGTACCACTCAGGACTCGCTTAGGGCACGGTGGCATATAATCCTTCCATCAGGAGGGTACCAGTCAGGGATCACTCAGCTCGTGCGTCGACTTGGGACAGGGTGACAGGTGAGTCACTTGTGCTGCCAGGAGGGTGCTGATCAGGCACTAAACAGGGTGTGGGGCCTCGATCTGTGGCAGGGCCGCTGGCTGGCAGGTCTTGCATTCCCCTAGGAGGCAAACGTCACACGGAGCCTGGCTGAGCATGCTGGCTGCTGCCAAAAGCAGCTGTGCAGAAGAGAAGGCCTTTCTGCTGACTGCCAGCTCTTGGCTCATGTGCTACCTGCCCGGCAAGGTAGGTTGGTAGCTTGATGTTGTTGGGATGTTTCAGGCTAACAAGACCCCTCAAAAACACCAGTGACCTCCAGCCAGAAGCAGACCAAATTTCCTGTACACCGAAGTGAGACAGGCCAAGAGGCTCACGTTTGTGGCGATCCTGTTGTCGAGCCAGGTGGTGTGGATGCTGTTGCCCACAAAGTCTGGGTGCTGGATCATGTCAGCAGCGTAGTCAACAATGGACCTGATCTCTCCCCGGATCTTGATGTCCTTGAGAGCCACCACCATGGCGCGGATGGCAGCCTCCCGTGTCTGCCCCTGGGCAAAGAGGTGCCCAAACTGCAGCAGCAGGCTAACAGGCTCTTATGGGGCTTGGCATGCAGCCTCTGTGTTGCCCCTGAGGCAGACAGGTGCTAAAACTGCGGCAGCAGAATTGCAGTCTCCTCCAAGCGTGTCAGGCTTTGCCTGCAAAGTGCTGGCACCTGGTTCAGTGGCTCTGGTGTGCAAGAGGCAGGCTCACTAAAGAGGCCCAGCAGGCAGTGCTGCAATTACATCTCCAAAAATCCCTGTGCTGCATACATCAAACAGCAGGCCCAGCATGTGGTCACCACCAAGTGTGGCAAGCCCAATCTGTGGCAGGCAAAGCAGGTAATTGCCTATACACATGCTGCCGTGACATCAACCACTGCAGCAAGCAGCTCCATCCTCTATGTATCTCATGTGGATATGGGGCCCCAACTTTTGCAAAAAGTTGCCAACTGCGGCAGCTGTGGCCAACGTGAGCCTAAAACTGCTCCCAAAGTGCTGGCAAAGCTGTCAGGTTCCAAGCAGCAACAGAGACTGGCTGCACAACCCCACCTGGCTGTCAGAGAACTCATGGATGCCACCTCCACTCTTCACTGAAAAGTAGCCCCACACGTGGGGCGAGTTCCTGAAGCTGAGCTCCTCAATGACGCCGCAGGAGGGCTTGAAGCCATCGTCTGCATCCTCCGAGGTGACCCTGACGCCCAGAACATGGCCGCGGGGCGGAGCCTGAGGCATCTCCATGTCTGCATCAAGGGCAGGCGCAGCGCTCCAGCGTCATACTGAGTGTCATGATGTGGCCGCACAGGGAGCACCTGAGGTCTTTCAAAGCTGTGCATGGGACTGGGCCCTGCATCTTGGTGTTGCTGATGAGAAAGGGAGGGCGGCCAATGAGCTGACCAGGCCCTGAGCAGGGTCTCAGCACAGGAAGTCAGTTCTCATGTTGTGGAGCTGCCCACAAACACTTGTGGCCTATTTCAGCGACAGCACAGCAACCTGCACTGCTGATGTTTCCTTCGTTGAAATGCTGCCCGACTCTGATAGCGGCGATGGCAGGGTATTGCTCGGTGCAGACCACACGCCTACATGTGGTCAGGGCCACAAACACCATCAGCATGGCAAGCTACACTGCTCACCAAAGGGGCCCTCAGAGCCTGTCTCCAGCCCATACAGCTGCCTCATGCTTGGCATTGCCCATAGGGGGATGCCCATGCCAATCATCAGCTGCGCAGCTGGAATATTCACATTGGAGATGCCCTCAGTCACTGGGTGCTCCACCTGCAGCACAGCAGCACTGCGAAGTCAACAATCGTCCTTATGCCAGTCATCAGCTGCTGCACCTGGACGTCTGCATGAGAGATGCCCCTCAGTCACTCAGCGCCGCACCTGCAGAGCAGCAGCCCTGCAACATCCACAATCACCCTGATGCGAGTCACCAGCTGCGCAGCTGGGATGCTCACTAACACTGCTTTCAGCCGGCTGTGCTGCCGCCGCTGCCCCTGCCTCTGACGCGGGGTGCCCAGCAGCAGCTCAGGCAGCAGCGCCCCAGCACCCCGTATATGTAACATGAAGCGCCCCCGTGGTGGCTCACCTGAAGCCTGACAATCAAGCTCCTGGAAGCAGTTACTGCCTGCTGCTTAGCCCAGACAGGAGCCTAAAAGCAAAGCCAAGTGGCCCCCTTGCAGCCTGCATCTGAGCTCCCGCATGTAGCAATGCCTACTTTGCAGTTCAAGCAGGAAGTATACAGCATCCCCTGCAGCCTGAGGTCCACCTGCAGCCTGGGGTTCAGCTCCAGGAAGTAGTACTGCCTGCTCTCCAGGCCGTACAGGAACTCCACGGTGGCCGCGCCGACGTAGCCCACGCTGCGGGCCAGGGCGCGGGCGCAGGCCTCCATGCCCTGCAGGATCTCCGGGGGGGCCACGCTGACGGGGCCCTCCTCAACAATCTTCTGGTGCCGCCGCTGCACGCTGCAGTCGCGGCTGAACAGGGAGGCCACGTTGCCCAGCCTGCAGCGTTAGGGTGGCCGCTGAGCCCTGCCTAAAGGTTCCAGCTGCTGCAATGACCTGCTTTGCACATATGCACTGGGTCAAGCAGGGCTCCAGCAGCAGGCAGACAAACTCAGGTTCAGGTCCACATGTCGGCTTCTGCAAAACGCTGGCACACTTGGGGCACAGCTGCCTGCAGACTGGCAGGGACGTGAGGACTTCCAGCCGCCCATATGAGGCGCTGCAAGTCCACACCCAATTCCATGGCGCATCCTGCATTGTGCCCCAGCCAGCTTCACAGCCGCTCACCTGTCGCACAGCAGCTGCACCTCCAGGTGGCGGCTCTGGGGCGCCAGCTTCATGCAGAAGATGGGGGAGCCAGGGACCTCCCCCTGCACCTGCTTGAACACCATGCGCACCTCCTCATCACTCAGCACCTGCGCAATGTTTAAGTGGCCCTGTCCGGCGTTGTACATTGGTAGCAGCGGTGTGCACCATGCAAGGCTGTGATTGGCATCAGGGATGGGAGTCTGTGAGGCCTATGCAGTCTGGCTGCAGTTGACCAGCCAGGACAGCCGTCCCTTCCCGCATGCCAGGCACCGCCCAGACTGCCTCTGAGTCAGGCTGGCTTTCATGGCCGCCTGAGGTGGGTGACGGTGCCA
Organism: Asterochloris erici; assembly: GCA_019693375.1. Taxonomy (NCBI): domain Eukaryota; kingdom Viridiplantae; phylum Chlorophyta; class Trebouxiophyceae; order Trebouxiales; family Trebouxiaceae; genus Asterochloris; species Asterochloris erici. The sequence continues at coordinate 47,268 of JAAMXJ010000169.1, read as the reverse complement.
CTCCTTGGCTTCATCCCTGCATGGCCTGCACAGCGTGCCGGCCTGTGCCGCACTGGGTGATGTGGCAGAGTCTTGGCTCTGGCTGTATGCAGGCCTTGCAGGCCCTGCACAGTATGCTGGCAGGCCCTACACCCAGCTGCCAGGCCGGCGAGCGCCAGTTTTGACCTCAGCATGCCCACCACCTCTGAGGCCACCCCAAAGCCCACCAGGCAGTGCATTCCATGCAGCCAGACTAGATGCCCCAGGCATGGCTGGTGATGATGCAATGCTGCTATCTGCAGCAGGGGCGAACCCAACTTGAGGAAGCCCCTGCGTCTGGCCACTGCATGTCAGCCTGTGCATCTCAGGCAGCGCGGTAGCATCGCACCTTGCGGATGCCCTTGCCGCCCCCGCCCCAGGAGGCCTTGACCATGCACGGGTACCCAATGCGCTGGCAGCACTGCAGGGCCTCCTCCAGGCTGTGCACGCAGGCGCGGGTGTAGACATCCGTCGGGATGCTGCCCCCGCACTGCTCATAGCTCATGCTGACGTGGGAGCCGCTCCAAGGCAGGGTGGGCACACCTGCAGCCTGCGCTAGGATGGTCGACCCCACCTGCAGGCGGGTGCAGGTGCTTGTGAGTGTTCCTGACTTGGTGCTGCAGGAAGCTCTCTGCCACACGGCATCCATGAAATTGTCCTGGTGGCCATGTCTGCTAAGCCCACCCGCAGACTGGTGCAGGCATCGGTGAGCAATGCTAAGGCGGATGGCTGCTGCATCAGGCCCGCTGCTGCATGTCAAACAGCAGGCGGAACTGCAGCCTGGGCCAGGACTACAGACCCCACCTGCAGTGATGTACAGCTGCTGTGCTCAGTGCTGGCAACATGGGATGCTGCTCCAGGAGGCTGCATGCTTGGCTTCCCACAATGCTGGCTTCAGCCAATTCAGACAACACTACGGTGCTGGGACAGATGTGCGGTGCTAGGCTGCAGCAGGTGCTGGTACTGGCCACAGACGAGCTCACCTTGTCCCCCAGGGCTGACATTGCAGCTGCTGAAGGGCCCAGAAAACGAATGCCAGAGGCAGTCTTGCTGAGCGCCAGTGGCAGGTCTGGAACTTCTGAGGCATGACCCCTGCAGGCAGGAACGCGCACACTGACCAGCCCAGAGCAGCTGAACACCTCTTTCAGCTCAGCGAGCTGCGATTCCCCTGAGCAGACAGGTCTTTTACGTGTCACCAGATTGGTAGTCGTCAGGTGCTCCCTCTCACATCTCAGCCGCAAAGTCCTCACACCAGCCAACGGCAGCCTTGCCAACATGGCGACATCTTGAATTGCATCTGATTGCAGACATTGGGCTCCAGCATTGCTCAACAGCCGACCCGCCAGCTGATGCACAGCACTGCTTGTTGAAGGGTTGCAGTTGAAGCTTACCCCTCACCAGCCGGGCCAAGCTGCCTCCACAGCAGCCCCCACAGCCGTCTGTACAATGAGCTGCCACCCAATGATGGTGCAAGCAAGTCCACACCAGCCAGCAAACTGCCCTGTGTGTCTTTGCACAGTGAGCTGCTTCCCACTGCAGCTGCAAGCAGCTCCCTACCAGCCAGCAGGCTGGCCCCCTGGTCCGTGTGCGATGAGGCGCCTCCCAATGCAGCTGCAACCAATTGCCCAGCAGCCAGCCGAAATCACCCCTTTCAGGTGAACACGGACACTCACCAGCCAGGCCAGACTGCATCCACAGCAGCCTTCTCGGCTGTCTGCACGATGAGCCGCACATTGGCATAATTGTTGTTGTTGCTGCCCCCTGGGACCTCGACAAACTGATCTGCCATCCGAATGTGCTCAGCATCCACTCGCATGTCCTCTGGGGTGGCCATCGCAACCATGGTTATGGCTCGCTCATTGCTGAACTCGTTGTAGGCCCAGGAGCGAATGCTGCGCATGAACTTGACGGCTGCCAGGCCGTTGTTTGCCACCAGCACGCTGCAGCAGCAGCAGCAGGGGGCACCGTCAGGATGGTAAAGGGTTGCTGTGGCAGCCTTCTTGTCAGCAGGGGAAACCGCATGCTGCGCCAGCAGCCGCAGGCCGTGCCAGGGCAGTGAGGGCATGCAGCAGCAAGAGACCTGTCAGCATGGCTACCACCATGCAGCAGCAAGCGGTGGCAGAGGTGTTCCGAAGCTTGCAGTTTGTAGGTCGACCAGCTTCCTGGTCGTGCCTCCTGCCTCAGCCTGCTGCTGCTGTCAGCAGCATGCCGTTGCGCTTTGCAGGCGCTCCCAGTGCTGTGTCCACCAGCATGCTGACCAGGCAGCCATGTCAGGCAGGGGCAGGTCTCCGCACATCCTTGCAACAGTGCTTTGATCACAAGCCCTTGCTCTGCAAAAGCCAGGAACAGCTTGCAGAAGCAAATGCTGACAGCATGATAGTGAAGGGCAAACATCTGCCCGGCAGCCATGTGCACAGCAGGCAACCGTCAGGTGCGACGGCTGCACCTGTGAATGGCCTTGTCCCCTCCCATTGCCACGGTGAAGTGCTCCAGCTGTGAAGACAGGCTGGCCACCCTTTTGGGCATGCCCACCCCATTGGTGTTCCTGCATCGTCATGGGGCCGCGGCGTTGCTTTTGCTGCAGCACACAGACTCATGCAGGAGAATGCTGAAGCGCTTTGAGATGGTCTGTTTGCAGCCGATGCAATTGCATGATCATCTATGTGCAAGACGTCTCAAAAGTTCCCTCCCCCCTTACCTGTGAGATTGCATATTTTGCTTAGTGGCCGGCTCACAACTAGACTTGCTGCCTGCAGCTCAGCCCTCCTCCAGCCATCGACCAAGCAGTGCACAGCATCAGCTTGACAGGCGCTGATGCCTCCTTAAAGTTTAGAACGGCATGTTTCAAGAAGGGCTGTCCGGGACTACAGATGGGTGTCTGGGCTCTTTACATATGCTCAGCTGCTGTGGATTTTCAGCAAAGAGCCGGTCAAGCAGTCAAAGATTTGACTTCCTACAACAAGTCGTTGCAAACTGCAAGTTTGCAGTGGAACAAGAATACTGGGGTGCCTTCATGTGATGTTTGAACTAAGAATCAAATGCTAGATGTCATTTCTCTGAGAAAGCAGCAGAGCTAGAAGGCCGGTGGCTGTTCATGGAATACTCGTCGTGGACCACAGCATGGCGTGTGGCAGGCCTCTACTGCTGGGCGCACTGCACACGCCTGCCGCCACCAGCACCCTCCTCATCACTGTCGCTCTCATAGGCTTCATTGCCGCCTGCCCGCTGGAACTGCCTGCGGGCCCGCAGTTCCTCCTCCATGTCCACAATGGGGCGCAGAGACACCTGCAGAATGAACAGGCAGGGAACCTGACAGACAGATGACTGGGAATGTATTGTCCAGTGGGAGCAGAGACTGATTTGCAGCAGGCAAAGACGCAGCAGCAAGTGTACAGACATGCCTGTGGCAGCCCTTCAAGAGCGCCCCCTGTTCCCAGAGAGTTTGCCGAGCAGCGCATGCTGTGAACCTTGAAGACATCCTTGTCTTTCTAACTTGCATTCTGGACAAGGCAGGCACAGCTTCTTCCAGAATTGTGGACAGGCAGACAGCTGCATGTGCAGCTCCCATCCCCCACCTGCTCGATATCGTCCGAGTCCATGGCGCTTTGCTGCTGCTGCGCGGGCTTGGGCAGGATCTGCTGCAGCGCGGCGACCTGCTGCTCCGACAGCGTGTCAGGGAACTGGACCAGGAAGCGGATGTAGAGGTTGCCCTTCTCGAAGGGGCGCCCGTGCACCGGCATGCCCTCATCATTGATGCACTTCCAGCTGTCAGGCTTGATCACCTCCCCTGTGGGGCACCAGCCAGGGGCGTGAGCTGCCTGTGACAGCGCTCTGGAGCAGTGCATCAGTCTTGTGCGGGTGACCTGCCCCGCCAGGTGCACCAACATGCCCTCATCATTGATGCAATTGCTGCTGCCAATGGGCGATGCGGCACTGTTGGGTTTCGATATGCTGGACCTTCAGCTGGCTGGTTGCTCGCACTGCCGCTAGTCAGGGTGCAGTGCACGGACAGTGGTGCTGGTGAAGCATGTCTCGTTGCACCCTTCCATAACAGACAAGTGTCTCATGTGAACAAAATCCCATGCAACATATTCTGAGGCAGCCACCAGCAAAGCTGGTGCAGGCCTCACCAGGCTCAGTCTTGACCTCCAAAGATCTGCCGTCCAAGTGTGTGATGTAGAATGTCGTGCCTGTCAACGCCTCACTGAGGGCAATCTCCTGCAAGGCAGCAGTGCACAAGGCGTCAGCTTCACAGTCCCCAAGGTTGCTGACAGCTGCTGGTGCCATCTCAGGCTGCAGGGCGGCCGCGTGCTGCCAGCAGTCCTTCATTTAGAGGGTCTTCACGCGCGTCAGACACCTCCCAGCGGTCCACTCCAGCAGACCTGTCCAGCGGTGTCTCAGGCGCGTGAAGACCCTCCAGCAGCATGCCAAAGCAATATGGGCTTGGTCCTGCACGCTGTGGCTGCCGACCACCAGGGCTCTCACATTGCCTTGGCCATGGCCATGTCCTGAGGAAGACCTGATCGCCCCTCCTGCTTTCTTGGAAGCATACATCGCCACAGACATGCCAGCAACGTCCACCATGCAGCCCTCCAAATGCACAACCAAGGCCACTGTAGTGTACAGTGCCCACATAAGCCCAGCCTGACCTTGTCGAGGGCCCAGCTTGAGGCTGGCCTCTCAAAGACCTTGTGCCCAAGGCAGGTATCTGCAGGTGACTGCAGCCCCAGAGCGGGGCACAGCCATGCTTGGCTGAGACAGAGGGGTGCCCCGTGTCATGACCCTTGCAGCTGCTGCGTCCCGCCCTCCCCGCACTGATCAGAAGACGACCACCACTGCATAGCCCGCCCTATCCATCCACGACCAGGTCCAAGGCCTTTTGAAGACTCTTGAGGGGATGAGAGATCGTGCATGCCAGCAGGGGTCAAGGCCCCCACATTGCTCAAGAGCCCATGACCAGGCCCACCTTGTCCATCACCAGGTCTGAGGCCAGCCTCTTGAAGACCTTGTGGGGCCTCGCCTCCAGCACGAAGACAACATCCCCTGGCTGGATGCCGGGCTCACTGTAGCCAGCCTCCCCACGCAGCACCACCTTGGCGTTGTGCTTGTGCCCCTTTTCGATGTTGACCTCAAAAATCTTCTTCTCAGGGATCAGACCCTGCAGCAGAGGCTGGCATGATGGGGCAAAATCGGAGTCGGTACTCACTGGGCAAAGGGGTGATAAATTTTGCTGCCTGCTGGCTACTGGTGGAGGGCTGAATATTGTCCAGTGGCAAGCTTGCGTTGTGCAGGTGCACTGCTTGAGGACTTCACTCTGCCAGTGGCCAGACATGTATTGTGCAGGTGCAGTGTGGTCAGCAACGCCTCTCAGAACCAGGGCACTTGGTTGACGGAAGGTGGTGAAGCAGGGGCAGGGCTCACCCGGCCTGAGCAGGACGGGCACTGGTCGTTGGGGGGCACCGAGTAGCCGGTCTGCCCACACTTTTGGCAGGGCTGCTGGATCTGCTGCATCATGCCAGGGCCCAGGGGGCGCATCATGACCTGGATGCCTGACCCGTGGCAGACCTGCATGGCAGGGGGACCAGCATGGGTGAGCGAGCCCTCACACCACTGCAGACGCAACTGTGGCAAAAGCTTGGCAAGCGGGTGGCCAGTGAACATGGCCTGTGCAGCCAGATGGCTTGAGCGCAATCTGATCATGTCCCGCCGCTGGCAGATGAGGCACATGGCTGGCCTTCACTTGTGCAACTGCATGCAGGAGCGGCCGGCCCAGTCATGGCGCAGCATGAGCATCCTCTCACCTCGCACTGATACCGGCGGCCAGACTTGGTTCCGCTGCCTGAGCAGGGCTCGCACTTGATGTTGCGCGACAGGCTGAGCTTGCGTACTGCTCCATTGTACATCTCGTCCAGCGAGATTTTGAGCCTGCAGCAACAAGAAGCCTGTGGGGGCTGAGCACTGGCTGATTCACAGTGACCTCCACCATTGTGCCACAACAGGTCTGCCTGGACGGCAGCATAGTGAGTGCTGCAGCCACGAAGAGCACCAGCTTTGCCCATTCACATGAAGTGGACAGCTGCTCAGACTAGGGTGCAGGTGCCCGCAAGCAGGGGTGATCTGCAGCATCCCCAGATCCAGAACACCAGGCAGTGAGTGCTGGAATGACAGTGAGCTGTACCAGGCGCCACATGGAGCAATGCGTCCGGCAGAACGGCATTCATCGTGGCTGCGGAGGAGCTGGGATGAGGGCGTCAGGCAGATAAGGAGACCCTTGGGCAGATGCACAAGACAGTTCCCCCGCTAGTGGTCCACACAGGCTGCAGCCCTGATGCATCGGGAGTGTAACAGGGCAACAGCTGGGTCCAGGTACGCTTGATTGCCTGTTTGGTGGACAGAGAAAGCTGCCCTGCCAATGCTTCATCCAGATTACAGCACTGCGGTGCAGCAGGGATCTCTCGCAGTCACAGCTGGGTCCAGGCATGCTGAGCTGTCACCTGTGCACGACATTCTCGCCCCTGCGCTCCCTGGGAGCGCCGCCCCGTCTGCCCCCACCCGTGAACATCTCGAAGATGTCCGACATGCCCCCTCCTGGGCCGCCGCCCTGGCCCATCTCCTTGACGCCCTCCTCTCCATACTGCAGGGCAACAATTGAGGGGGACTGACCTTTCAAGGCTGGAGGCACCTGTGGGAGCACTGACTCTGCATGCTGCGCCGTTACTGAGCTCGCTGGGGCGGGCCCAGCACATCTTCAGCCCTGCCAAGGTGCCCAGGGTATGGGCTGAGCCGCTTCATCAGTCTGGGCGCAAACTGCTCGAAGCAGGCAGTGTTTTGGCAAATGCTCTGTGCTGCCCACCTGGTCATACAGGCGCCTCTTCTCCTGATCCTTCAGCACCTCATAGGCCTCATTGATCTCCTGAAACTTCTTCGAGTCGCCACCTGCAGGAGGGAGGACCAGTTGCTCAGCAGAAAGATAGAGCTCAGCCACCGAGACTGCCCTCTGGCACAGGGAGGCTGCAGGCAAAACGCCACCACCTGGCGGCTAAAGCTGTCTGGTGCCACTGGGGCAGGAAGCAGGAACTGCCTGCGCACCGCTCTTGTCAGGGTGGTGACGCAGAGCCAGCTTCCTATGGGCCTTCTTGATCTCAGCATCAGATGCCTCCTTGCTGACTCCTGCAGGGGCAGGGGCACAGCAGGCATTCACGGAGGTGCGCTTTAAAATCATTGTGCCTCAGCAGCCACTCCCTGGTCACAGTGCTTCTGCCTATGATCTTTGCCTGCTTTCGCACACATCATCATCAGCAGAGGAGCTGGACGGTAAGAAACTTTCTGCCCAGATCGCCATCGCACTCCAGCTCACCTAGGAGGTCGTAGTATCGGCTGTTATCCACCTTCCCTGGTCGGCCTGGCATGCCCCCCATGTCCGCTCCCCCAAAGCCTGGGAAACCGCCAGGAAACGCTGAGCCCCCGAAGAAATTCATAGTGGGAGGTGGGGGCTGCTTGTTTGATTCAAAGTCTTCGAGAAGCTTCAGAAAGAAAGTTACTGACTTCCTGTAAGCCTGTGACAGTCACATGAAATCTAATCTGGGTCCTGCAGACTGCACTACAAGGTCCACCTTTCAATTGAGTGACAGGCTTCAAGGGCTCAGTGCTGTTTGAGTTATTGAACAATCTTTTATTCCTGTGGTGTGCAGAGCTCTGTTCATGTTGGTGATGCACATGCATCTACGCCGCCAGCCCACAATCCCTGGCACTGGCCTTGTAGGGCCTCACATTCCTGCCAGGCAAACACCTCTGTGCTGATAGCTGTCTGCAGAGCAAGGAGCCGAGCATGCTCCAGACAGCAAGTGGTTCAGTCATCCACAGTCCTCCTGACACAGCCACAGCACAAAGCCTGAACGACACTGGCTCAGTCGCAGAGCTGGGTAGCAATTTTGGCAGCATGGAAATGAGGCTCACGGAGGCAATAGCTGGCATTCAAGCACAGCTGGCCGCAATGGCCGATCAACGTGCTGCTGACTTGCGCGCAGCAGACTCTCGGCTGGGCGCAATGGCCGATCAGCGTGCTGCTGACTTGCGCGCAGCCGACTCTCGGCTGGCCACAATGGCCGATCAGCGTGCTGCTGACTTGTGCGCAGCCGACTCTCGGCGTGCTGCTGACTTGCGCGCAGCCGACTCTCGGCGTGCTGCTGACAAGGCCGAAGCCAAGGCCGAGTCAGACTCTCTGCGCGCTGATGTGACAGTGCTGGCAGAAGAGCGCATCTGCCGGGTGGCAGGTCTGGTCATGGCGCGGCTGAGGAGGTCAGCGGACAGGGGTCCTGTGGCAGGGGAGAGCAACCTGGCCCAGTCTGTCAGCCAGGACAAGCGTGACATCCTGCGCAGCAAGCTCCAAGGGGATGGCATGCCCGGGACAGTCCAGGAATGTCTGGAGCATTTCGATGAGGCCTGGAACTTGCGCTGCGGTGAGCTTGTGTTTCCACATCCAGGGGAGTCTGAGCACTGTGCCACTTTGCAGTTGATTTTGACATGCATTGCCCCTGGCCACTGCATTGAGGTCTTGCATGCGTGTCTTGGGGACATGCGGTGCGGCACCCTGACAATGTTGTGCTCAAGCAGGCACAGGGCACCCCAACGATGCTAGATTGATTGAGATGGTGCGTGACACTACATCCATGAATGCTTATGGACGCCTGGCAGCTAGCAACCAGCTATGCAAGGAACGCTCTGTGTTGGACAGATTTCTGGAACACAGCTGTTTTGTAGACAGATAGTAGCAGCCATGCAGGAAGTCCTGCTTATAACATCCACCTGACAGCTGGAGAAAATGCAGGCGCTGCATGTCAACAAGAGAGCATGTGCTTGAGTGGAGCAGGTGCTGAAACTAGACACTCTTGAATCATCACAAAGACGAGCTGCGCTGCCAGATGAACCACCGTTTCCTCCAGCTCACAGCACAGTGGCCACATACAAGCAGATGAGTGGCTTCACCCCCCAAGGAAGCTTGCATGCAGAAACACGGGCCAGAGACTGCACTTGATCTTCGCCCAAACAGACCACAGCAGCCACAAGCTGTGAGTTGCGGCAGGCTGCTATACCTCAGAAGCAAGACATGGCAGGACATGCCGCCTCTGCAACTCAGCAACATTGAAGCTGAATGAGCACATCCAGCTGCACTGCTTCCATCTTGGCGCACCACCAACAGGCACTGCCATCTAGTTGCAGCAGCCAGGGCAGACCTGGGCAGACCTTGGCAGACCACAGCGCTGACCATCCCTCAATGTTGTGTGCAGCCACCAGAAATGAAGTAGCAAATTGCAAGGAAGTGTTACAAGGTAAGCAGGACACATCAAGCTTGATCAACGTCCATGTGTACTGCATAGTATTACATTGTCCTTCAGCTGCCTTACTCCCTGAAAAAGGGCTGAAGGCTCCGGCATGAGGGGCATTCAGTTGTCATGCGATGCTCAGAACTCATGTACTCCAGTGCCTGCTATATCGAGACGAGGAAGGGCAAGCCGGCAGCATTTCTGCCATTTGCGCTTCTGGGCTTGAACAGGCCGCAGATAACACAGAGTGGGCTGAGTGCCAGCTGCTGAGGCGGAGCAGCCGCAGGGTTGCCCAGCATGGCAGATGAAGGTCAGACAAAGAAGAGGACCTTCAGGAAGTTCACCTTCAGGGGTGTAGACCTCGATCAGCTGTTGGACCTGAAGACTGATGAGCTGGTCGAGTTGTTCCATGCAAGGTGATTGTCTGCACTTGGTGGGCCAAGCACGACTCTTCCTCAGCAGACACTGTTGAGGGCATACCTGGCAGCTGGCAGCCAGGCTATGGTACTTGCATGGAGCTTGGTCTGGGTGTGGTCCTCGGACATCCTGCTCCTGCAGGCAGCATGCCTTTGCTGCCAATGCATCAACAAGCAGTCAGCCTTGGATGGCTTGGGGCTCAGTCCTGCTGCCGTACTGCTGCAGGGCGCGCCGGAAGTTCCAGCGTGGCCTCAAGCGCAAGCCCATGACCCTGATCAAGAAGCTGCGGAAGGCCAAGAAGGAGTGCGAGGAGGGGGAGAAGCCCAACACAGTGCGAACGCACCTGCGCAACATGACGATTGTGCCCGAGATGATCGGCAGCATCGTAGGTGTCTACAACGGCAAGACCTTCAACCAGGTCAGTCTGCCAGCCGCAGTTATGTGGGGCCCGGGGGGCTTTTGGGGATGGCGCCCTGGAAGTGAGAGATGGAGCGCAGTCTGTTGGTGCTGCACTTTAGCAGTCAGGAGCTAATGAGTTTTAGGTGCTGCCATCGGGGGGCCTGTAACTCAACTGGGCATTCAAGCCATGCATATTGGCACTGGCAGAGGGCCAGCAGCCTCACGCCATAGGAGTGTGCTGATGTGACAGTGGACTCCCCTTCGGCTTTGCCTGAGGAGCTCTGATTGCCTCCTGCGGGTCGATGTCATCAGCTGGGCAGTGTCCCACCTGGCTGTGTCGTGCTCTTCCAGCATGTGCATGCCCTGAGGTTCCCTGTACCTACGAGGTGCATGTGTTGACCAAGCTCTGGTTATGCAGCATTGCTGGCCTTTGAGGCTTGTGCTTCTGAGCCAGACACCTACCAACCCTCACCACTGCCCCACCCCTTCATTGCAGGTTGAGATCAAGCCTGACATGGTTGGCCACTACCTTGGAGAGTTCTCCATTAGCTACAAGCCCGTCAAGCACGGCAAGCCTGGCATCGGTGCCACACACAGCTCTCGCTTCATCCCTCTGAAGTGATTCACTACAGCCTGCCTGGCAGTGCACGTCTTGACAGAGCTGCTTGCTGTGCCCACCAGACCGATCAAAGTGCTTCATTGAAAGATGTAAAGCTCAGGCAATGTTTTCAGGGCACTGCTTGCTGGCAGGCAGCCTGGCTATGTCACAAGGCTGCCAAACAGAGGGTTGCAGAATATACTGGGCGCTGGCGGACCCGAAGGCTGCCTGCTGCCAGCTGCACCGTCGGCGGATGCTGCTGGGGCTGCAGAGCTTCCCACCAGCTTTGACAGGGCTGTACAGATGCTGGTCAGGCGCATGGGAGCAGCTGGCACAGCATCAACGGTGCTGCAGATCTGCTCCGCTGTGAGCTGGGTGCTGCCCTGGAAATGGATCCTTGCCTGTGTCTGGAGACCACCAAAGGGGTATCCCTCACCTGCAGAGACACCTTGTGAGGTGCAGAGCAGCTATACTGACCCCTGTCGGCTGCTTGATGCAGCAGGGGCATGCTCAACCCAACACAGAAAACATCTGGAGTTTTCATGGTCCATGGGACGCTTGCTGCTTTGCAGGAGATGTACGAGCAGAGCGCTACCTCTAAGTCGGGTTGTACAAACACAGCTGGCAGTCATGTTCTCTCACACGGGCATCTACTCAGCCGCAAAATCAGCAGTGCCAGATGTGCACTCAGTCAGCACACTGAGCCACACAGGCAGCGTGGCAGCACCCTCAAGCTTACCCAGAAGGAGCACCACTGCAAACTTGCACTCCAGGCCCAGGTGGAGGAAGGTGAGCTTAATGGCCCCTGCCGGGCACTCCACGCTGCTCAGCAGCGGGAACGCCAGCCTGAGCATGTCCAGCTCCAGCAGCAGGTCAGAAATCCGCCCCAGCTGCACAGTCCAGGACTGCAGGAGGCTGGCCAGGACGTGGGGCCCCAGGCAGGAGAGCTCAAAAGCAGCCACGATATCGGCCTGGGGCGCGCTGTTGCCGGCCAGGTGGGCTGCCAAACGGCGTCTGGGCTCGGGGATGCGGTCTGCAGCCAGGGGAATGTAATGTCAGGTTGCCCTGGGAAGGTCAGGGCTGCAGCCTGTGTCTGCAGGCAAAGCAATCCAGTGATAGCCTCCTGCATGCTCTGCATTGCAGCCACAGTGAACAGCAACAGTGTTTAGGTGCTTGGGATGGCACATCAGCACTCAGGGCTGCAGATGCTCGTCTGCAGGCAGGGCCGACACAACACAGCCCAGAGTTGCGAGGGGTGGTGCACGACAGCCCTGTCAGGGTAGCTGCTCGGGGGCCTCGATCTCGGGTGGTCATGGTCAGGGCCGGAAGGCCTACAGTCTGCTGCTCAAGAGTGGATGGAGGGCAGCCACTCAATGCCCCAGAGGCAAAGCTGAGTCTCGCTGCCAGCAGGTAGTGCATGCATGCACTGCTGCAAGGAGACAAAGCCAGGCACCACAGCTGCAGGCGCCGGCCTGGCAGGTGGTGGTGGACATGCTGCTGCAGGGACACACAGCCAAAGTGCCTGCAGGAGCGAGAGCTGCAGCTGCTGACCTGGCTTGAGAAGGTGCAGGAATCCGTTGGCCTGGTTGACCCCTCCCTGGCTGCTGAGGAAGAGACGCACCCGAAAGAGGTCCCCAAACTGCAGCTGCACCTCGCTCCTGCCAGACTCTCCGATGGCTTCCCAGGCTCCGCACATGCGCCACCCCACACAGCCCGCCAGGATGTCCAGGGCATCCATCTGCAGAAGAGGCAGCGGTTGATTGGTTGTGTCTTTGAATCGTAGGAGGCCAAGGACGTGAGCCCCCACAGCGGACTGTGCAGATCTCAAAACACTTTGGTGCACTCATGATGTGCATGACGCTGCCATGCTTCACTGACGCTGCAGCTCTGCAGGGGGCTGCCTGACAGCACAACATGCCCAGTCTGACCTGGCAGACACATAACTACACTGAGAATGGCACGCATGCAGCAGGAGGGGAAGGTGCAGAACTCGAGAACAGCGTGCCTGCAGATAGGCGTGGGCTCTGGGGAACTATTGCAACACATGTCAGGCTAGGCCTGACAGCCAGCAAAGGTGACCGTCCGGACAGGCAATCGCTCAGACTCAGCTCCAAAGCCTTTCGGGATGGCTGCCCAGACAGCGTGAGTAAGGCCAAGCTTTATAGCCAGCGTCCAGAAAGGCATTGGCTCAGGTCAATCTATAGAATGTTCATGATGACTGCCCCAGCCAGGCATGCACTCGGACCAAGCTGGCCAAATAGCAGGGTGACTGCCCGGACAGGTGTGGGCTCAGAGCAAGCTTGACAGGCAGCAGGGTCATGACCACACGAGGACCGGGGCCTGGCTGCACCTGCTTGAGCACTGCCTCTGCGCTGGCCTGGCTTGCGACGCGACCCCGCTTGCGGGCGCTGGGGCTGGGCCGCACCTGCCCCTGCAGCTGTGCCAGACGCCGCTGCAGCTGTTCACTCTGGGCGTTTACTGTGGCGCGCTGCCCCTGCAGCACAGCAGGGGCCACACAGTCAGCAGACACTGCTGCAGCTGCTCAGTCTAGGCGCTCACCATCACACACTGCGCCTGCAACACAGGAGGCCACACTCTCAGCGGGTGCCGCTGCAGCTGCAACTCACTCTGGGTGCCACCGCTGCATGCTACCTCTGCCGCAAAGCAATGCACGCGTTCAGCGAATGCGTGTTGGTGGCATTAGCAGGAGGCAGGGGATCACGGTCCCCCCAAAGCTTCTTCTGAAGAGCAGATGCTGGACCGCAAACAGCCATCTAGGCATGAGCTGTAGCCCCGCCTGGCCCTGCCACAGCAAGTCAGCACAATACCAGCCTGCTGTTGCATTGAGGCTGCATCTGCTGGCTGCTGAAGCTTGCCTGCCCGGCCCAGTCAGTCGGCAAAGTTCATGGTGGCCTGGCCCTGCAGTGCTGTGCAGACAGCATCAAGCTTGTAGAGGCATCAGGCAGCTGGCCCAGCCCAGCCTCCCAAATGGTTGCCCCCAGCTGTCTCATCATACCATAGGCAGTCCACTGCTGAAGCTGTGGATGTGTGCGATGCTGGCTACCCTCAGGCTTACATTCAGGGCGGCTGCCTTCATGTCCACCTCCTGCTGGGCCTCCTGCCGGGCGCCATTCAGGGCCTGCAGCCTGGCCAGGGAGGCCCGCATCTGCAGCACCCGCTGCTGCCGCGCAACCTCGGCCTGCAGCGTGGGACTGCACATGCTGGTACATGAAATAAGGATGGCTCTGAACTGGGGCTGCATGGAGAGAAGCGTCAGCCGGCAATCATACCTCTGCTGTGCAGCAGTGCTGGAGCTCAACTGCCTGCAAGAGCTCAACTGTCATCTGAAAGTGAGGTCTGGGCTCATGCTACCCATGATTGGGTCTTGCGTGTCTGCGCAATCAAGGGACATCGTGGGGACAGGCTGCAACTGGGTGGCTGCAGCTCTCAGAGGGCAGCAGGCCCTCGATCCAGTCCTGCAGGGGAGGGCCCACCTCGTGGTCTGCCACAGCCCGTGCCGCTGCCTGGCGCGCTGCCTCCCTGAACTGCGCCACACTGCGCCCCAGCTCCTGGATGGTGGCCAGGCTGCTGGACAGCGCGGAGTAGTCGTGCTGCAGCAATGCCAGGCGGCCCTGCACGCAGGGGAATGAACAGGCGTCTCCCAGGAGCATTGTGCATCTGAGGAGTGAGCTGGGTGTGCCGGCTGAATTTGGACGTGCTGCAGCAGTGTCAAGAGGGCCTGCCAAACCCTATAGAGCAGCTGCCTGTGTAAGCCAGGCCATGCATCTGGCAGCATTAGCATGATGTACTGAATAGCGCTGATGTGCGCGCTGCAGCAGCGCCAGCAAACCCTGCACCTGTGGAACAAAGCGTGTGTTTCTCATGATCATGCTGTGCAGTGTCTTGGAGCGGAACCAGCAGGAGGCACAGAGGACTGAACCAGTGCCCGCCCTGCTGTGGAACTGGTCGTGCTTGGCACAGGTGGCCACCTGAGTAGCAAAGTCCAGCGCCGCATGCAGTTGCACCCACCTGCAGCTGAGCACCAGTGCTCTCCTCCTCACGCGCTCGCCACTCCTTCCAGGCCACGGCTGTGCGCAGGCGGCAGACCTTTTTGACTGCCGCCACTGCCCGCTTGGCATCCAACAGCTCCTGCCCCTCAGCAATCTGCATGGGGGTGAGACTGCAATCAAGTCATGATCTGAGGCCAGCAGGGCCTATCCAGGTCCCATCTTGCTGTGGTGCATTGCAGCGGGTGACAGGCAGCTGCATGCAGTGCTGCTGCAGCACAGCACCACCTGCAGCCCTCTGGTGTCTTCAGGATCTGGCAGCCGGCCAGAATCTGGCAGCATCACACCATTTGGGAAGCTATGATGCATCACTAGTAATTGCTTCTGTGCCTACACCAGACTGGATGCAGCCTACCTGCACAATCTGGAAGATTGGGGGATTGTTGTGCGCGAGCTCTGCCTCCTTGGTGACCACAGCCTGCCGGCGGTCCTGGATCTCCTGCTGCAGCGTGGCAATGTTGCCCTCCAGTAGGTCCACCTCTGGTGCAACCAGACACATCTGCAGGTAGCTCTCCTGCAGGCAGGCGTAGTCTGGCTCACTGAAGGCGGCATCACCCATTGCGGCCCGGCTGGGAGGGGCTGTTGCGCAATGCAGGCACCCGTTTACATTGCAGTGCAGCGGCTCAAGACATTGGGGGACCACGGGGGTGGCGCCTTTTCAGGCATCTCATGCAGGAAGTCTGCATGCGCCTTGTGACTGGTGCAAGGCTGCATGGCCCGCGGGCGGAAAGCACCGGCTGTTTCTGCCACGTTTTGGTCATCCGTCTCTAGCAATGCCTGGGATGTGTTGGACACCATTTGCAACCCCCACTGGGCAGCAGGGTATACCTGGAGGGTGGCTGGAGGGGGGTCCTGCTGCAGATCCCCTTCCACAATGGACGTTCCCCTGCGCAGGTGATTCATGAAGCGCACGTCTGCCTCCCGGAGAAAGTCCTGCGGCCGCAGCATGTCGCCTTTTGCAGTGTCCGCCAGACATCATTGAGGGTGGCATGTGGCAACCAGCTGTGGCACTTTCATCTAGCTGCCAAGCAACTTTTGGCCTTGCCTGCAGGCATGCACACCTTGCTTGCCGAGATGCTGGACAAGCCGTGCTTCAGGCTGGCAGCGGGGCTGCCACCCTGCTGCTGGCCCCACCTGGAATGTGATCGGCATGGGGCTAGAGGCAGGGCTTGGCGCCTGTGCAGCTGCCTCCTCATCCCGCCATGCACCAATTGGGGTGTGTGACAGCTTCAGCCCTCCGCCAATTTGGCCTGCAGGATGTGGCCCACGCCTCAAGTCAGATAGGACAGTCAAAGGGATGAGAGTGACCAAGGCAGAAGTGCAGCTCATCAGGTGGGTTTGGCGGGAGCATCAGCTGCGGATGGGTGGGCTGGGAAGCGTGCTGGCAGCAGCATCGGCGGCAAGTTGAGAGCGCGTTGGCAAGGCACGCTCACCTCCCGCATGCGCCTGCCTGGCAGGAGTGGCTGCCAGGCCTCCAGGTGGAGTCCGCTGCAGCTTGAGCCCCCCTGCAGCAAATTTACCTCGCTTACCAGCCTGATCTGCAGGGGTCCCACAAGCTGATATGCTGCTACACGTAGACCTCTCATGTTCCTGTCCAATGCAGCCATCAGATCACAGTTGGAGAGCCCAAAAGCCTGCCTTCAACCCACCTGGGATCTGCTGCGGATCCTCATTCTGTGAAGAAGGGTAGTGCATCCTGGCAGCACTTCTGCCAGCAGACTTGGCTGTCCTGGCCCCGCTCAGAGGGGGTTTGCCCGCAGAGGCGGCTGGCCTGCCTGTGCCTCTGCCGGCAGGAGTCACAGCTGGCTTCAGGCTGGACGCTGCAGGGCCTGCATTTGGTAACCTCTGAGTGAGCAGAAGGGGTCGCCCTGGTTGCCTTGATGTGTCAACGGCAAAATCTGTGCGAGATGTATTCAGGCATGACTTCTTGCAGCCATGGCTTCTTGACACCTCTTCAGAGCAATTTGCGCCCTCATGGCGCAAGTGGCCAGACATGCTGCGTTGTCAAGGCCAGCTTACTCCCATGTGCATCAGCACATTAACCTGCACAGCGGGCCTGGCTGTGGTCTCAACTTGAGGCACAACACAGAGGGCACTGGTGCCAATCCTCAGTCTTGCATGCAGAGGCTGACGCCGGCCTACCCAGGGACCCCGATGTGCAAGGCCAGTCCACTCGTCTGTGATAACAAAGTGCTGGTATCGAGCACAGCAGCACTTTTTGCCGTGAGCCTGCATTGAGACCAGCTTCACTAGAGGACGCCTGCGGCTGGCACACTGCACAGCACGGAACCACACCTGGGTGGCCTGCTGTGGGTGGCGTCCTGGCCATGCGCACGCTGCTGAGGATCGCACCCTCGCCTGGGACTGCACCAACTGGGGTGCGGGCCAGCCTGGGGCCCTGAAGCAGGGCGCCTGCATGCGCTGCCTCCGTCTGTGCCTCCTCCGTCTGGCTCACACTACCCATACCCTCCGCTGCAGCATCCGAGATGGCCTGGGCAGCGGCTCTGCTGCCTGCTGCTGCCACAGCTGGGTTGACGTAGCCCACTGACAGGCGGTGCCTGCTCTTGCCGGTGGTGGGAGGTGTCCTGGCCAGCAGAGGGCCGCCTGGCAGCCAAGGGAAAGTACTTCAGCATAAGCCAGCAGGATTTGCGGGGGACTTGTCTGTAGCATAACCTCAGTGCTGGCACAGTTTGGGACAACCAGAGAGAAGTCTGGCGATCTGCCATGCCAGCAAAGCCCTTCAAAGCGCCTGCTGCTGCCAGTGTCCCCTGCCTGGGCTCACACCTGGAATGGCATTGCCCCATGATCGAGTGCTGCGTGGCGGCGACCGCGGCTCTGCAGCTGGAGCCTGTGCCATGCTGGCAGGGTTGCCAGCCGGCGCCTTAGTCAACGCCACCTCCTGCAGCTGCTGCAATGGACTAGAGCCCCCAGCTGGCAGCTCAGGGGGTGCCTCCAGCCCGTCCATCGTGTTGTCCACCAGCAGGTCATCGCTGCCTGCCCCAGCTAGCCTGGCAGTGTCCTCTGCCCCTGTCTCTGCAGGCACCATGCCACTTGCTTGAGTGGACAGCAGGTGTGAGAGAAAGACACGCCACTGTTGCCTGGTATGTGAAGCTTAGTGGTGTCCTGCCATTGCAGGCAGGGCAGCAGTGGGTCTGGTCAACTGCAGGCTGAAAGAATAACAGGGGTGGCTTGACCCATTCAGGCTGCCAGCACCCTCCACTGATTCTTGCAGGGTGATGATGCATGAGAGCACAGGGTTGGCTTGTCCATCCAGCCTTGCATTCTGCATGTAACCGCTGACAGTGAAGTCATTGCTTGTGCGGATGCCTGCCTAGCCCTGTCATCCCGCTGCTGTCCACTGCAGCGCAGTGGAGGATGGTTCAGCTGAGTGACATGAGGCACAGACAAGAGCAAACTTGGGCTGGCTTCAGCCTGCAACAAATGCCATTGTGGTTGAGATACAAGAAGGTTCTCCAGGCAACCAGGACCAGTGCTGTCCAGGAGATCCTGGAACTGGTCCCTGCCCTTCAGCCATGCATGCAAGACACTTCGAGAGCCCCAATTCACCTGCTGGCTCAGGCTCTAGCAGCAGCCCCATCCCACTGGTTGGCCCAGGCTCCAGGACTGATGCAGCAAAAGCCAGGGCGGTCGAGTCGTCCAGCAGCCGGGTGGTACCCCCAGGAGGACCACCACTCCCCGGTTCGACTGGAGCAGCCGGCCGCCCAGGCATGGTGACTGTGCTGGTGCCCTGCAGGAGCTGAGTGGTGGCCCCTGTGCCCTGCATCAGGTTCAACCTGTTGAGGCTGCTGCTGCACTGCCGGCTGCCGGCTGAGTGGCGGCTGCCCTGCAGAGATCAGCACACCTGGGAGTGTGTTGCCTCCTTCACCCCGAGTGCACCTTTGCTGGTGTGCAGCTGCCAGCCAGGGCGCCACAGTGCTGGCCAGCCAGAGAACAGGCCAGGAAGGCGGCGTACGCAGCAGCACTCTGCAAGGTCTCTGCACTGCTACTGTTGTTTGGTGAAGGCACAGGTGGACATTGACGCAGAGCTGTCAGCAGCAAATGGATGCTGGGAGCTGCAATTCAGAGGCAAGATGTACAGGCAAGCGACCATATGCGCCAACAGTAAGCCTACCTCAGGCCTCTGCAGCTCCTTCATGCGGCCGCGCAGGACGTCCAGGGCGCCCCTGCCCCCGCCCAGAGGGCTGCGTGGCTGCTCAAGCAGGCCCAACGTAACATCAGGACCTGCAGCCAGGGCTGCCCCTCAACCTCCAGACTGGCTCTGGATCTGCAAATTGTCATCAAGGCAGGCGGCATGCCTGCATCAGCTCACAGAATTCTTTGCCAAGGTTGCTGTGAGTACAGCCATCTGCCCACTTTCAGCCATAGTGCATGGTCTCAGCGAGGGTGCTCAACCACATGCACAGAGCTGCAAGTACAGCTATCTGCCCAGCTCCAGCCACAGTGCACTACCCCAGGAAGGGTGCTCAACAATGTGCACAGAGTTGCGCCTGGTAACATGAGGGTCATATTGACGGCCCTTACTGCCAAGCCCTACCAATTGAGTACAGTTAGCTTTGATCTGTGCAAGGAGGCCGTAGCAGGCCCGATCTAGCACAGTAGTGCCATCTCAGGCGCCCGACTGGCTGTCCCGGATTCCCCAAGCCAGGCAACCGCACAACATAGCCTGGGGCAGCCCACAATCAGCACACCTGCTCTGGGCATGTCCAGCGACATCCCTGCCCCCTGGCTGGGGACAGCTTCAGGCGCAGCCTCCCCGTGGGGCTGACTGATGATGTCCAGGTCAAGGTCTGCCTCCTCCAGCCCCTCATCTTCCAGCAGGCGCCCCGTCTGGTTCCCGATGCTGCCTGTGTTGCTCAGGCGCCGGGTGGTGCGCCCCGTGATGTCCCCTGCAAGCGTGGCGGGCCAGTGTTGGGCAGGCATGCATCATCTGTGCTGCGCGGTGCCGGGGCCCTGGTCACAGCAGTTGCTTGAAGCATGGTCGAGGGCCCAGAATCCAGCAGAACACTCCAGTACAGAGTGCAGCCATTGCGGGACAAGGTGCTGCTTGAATGCCATACTGGTCTCCACATCTCATAACTGAGCATTGCAGGCTGAGCTTGTTGGCCCTAGAACAGCAGCTCCTGTGCCCGGTCAAGCAGCTCAGCATGAGAGCCAGCAACCTCTGTGGAGGCAGCAGTGCACACACCTGTGGGTGTGATGCCTGCCTGCACCGGCGCCTCCAGGTTGCGCTGCATGGCGCTGCGCAGCCCATCAATGCCGGCAGCGCTCTCTGGCTCCGCCGACCCTGGCCGCGACCTGGGGACTTGACTGTCCTCCCCATCAGCTGCATCATGAGGCCCTGTGGGCAGCTGCAGCTCAGACGCCAGCAGAGGGCTCTGCAGTTGCAAGCCCTGCTGCATGCCTCCACTTGCTGGCTCAGCTAGTTGGGGCGGCAATGCTTGCTGATGTGCGGCTGGGCCCATGCTCAGGCGTCCAGTGGAGTCCGTGTGGCTGAACACATGGTTGAAGGTGACCTCGCCCATTGCCATCTGGCCTGCAGCGCGGTGCAGTGCAGGGTTGCTGAGGGGAGCATGTGGCTAGTTGAAGGGTGCTGCACCTCGCAGTGGTCTTGGGCGCTGCACCATGCCACGCATGGGGCTGCATGCACTACAGGACTCCCAGCGACGTGCCTCAGCACATGTTGATGGGTGAATTAAGCTGCTGATTATGCTATTAGATGTCTGGGCCCTTGCCCACTCCCTTGTTCTCTGGGTTGGGGCTCAGGCACGCACGAGGCCCTCCATGCTCAGACCAGCTCGCCAGTCCTCAGCGCTCACCCTTGCTCTCCAAGTTGAGGTCCAGCGTGTCGTCCTCGCCCGGTGCAAAGCCCCACTTGCTCAGCTGGTTCCTGCGGCCTGTGGACCCCGGCAGCGGGCTGCCGCCAGGGGATTGCTGCTGTGCTGCAGCCAGGCTACCGAGCGGGGACGACTGCTGCGTCGGGACAGGGCTCCCCTGCAGACCGCCCGGCATGGACAGGCGGCGCTGCCCGATGGACCGCCGGCCCATCCGGCCTGGCACCGCAGCAAGGGACGGAGCCTCTGGGCTGATCAGCTGCAGCCGCAGGCTGGTTCGCCTGGTGGCGCCTTGCACCTCTTGAGAGCCTCCAGCTCCCTGCCTGCCCTGCACGTTGCGTGGGGTGGCGCCAGGGGGATGTGCAGCGGCAGGCAGGCCCTGCTGAGGAGCAGCCGGGCTGGCGCTAACCGGCGGCCTGCCGCGAAAGGCGGGCGCTGTCCATGCATCAGCAGCAGGGCTGGCTGGGTGCACGCTGCTGCCAGGCGCTGGCCCACCTGCAGAGTAGGCGTTGTCGGCTCTCAAAGGCAGGTGGTCTCCTGGCATCAGCAGCAGGGCCAGTGGATGGCGCGCTGCTGACAGGTGCTGCGGGAAGGGCACCACTGTCAGCTCTCAAAGCTGGTCCCCTGGCATCAGCAGTTGGGCTGGGCTGTGGCGCATTGCTGCCAGGTGCGGCCCCACGCAGAGGGCCATGCTGCCAGCTAGTAGAGACGATGATCTGCTGCAATCCCTCTGAAGCCTGTTGGCCTGGGCAACAGTGCTGCCGTGGGAACCTGCCTTGCTGAACATGATGCTGCCCTTCCCGGCTGTCGTGAACGCATCAGCAGCTCTCACCTGCAATGTTGAGGCTGCCAGGCCAGCCTGTGGCTGCTACATGCAGAGGCAGTGCCTCCTGTCCTGTAGGGGCTGCATCCCCTGGCCGCCCCGGCTGTCCAGACTGGCTGCCAGCCTCAGCCCTTGGGTCCTCACTGGCCGCCACCTCCAACTCTGGGCGCCCCCCAGGGCTTGGCAGGCCGATGGTGGCGGTTGCATCAGCCTGGGCACCCCAGCGAGGGTGAACGCCACCCTCCAGGACACCTGCATCAGGCCCCATCCACGTCACCAACCCAGCACATCCAATCAGCTCAATTCAACACTTGATGGCAGGACTTGCTTGGGGTCTGCAAGGCAAGTAGCTTGCCCCTTGCACCTTGCCACCATCAGTAAGGAACCCCAGTCCCAGCAGTTGTGGTGTCGCATACTGTCACTCCGTCCAGCTGGCTCCAGCTGCACTGAACAAGCTACAGGCATGAGCCCCCGCAGCAAAGCACCCACCAGGCGCCTGGCATTCCAGGAATGGTGATTCTAGCAGCCTGCATGCAGCAGGGTCCCTCTGGCTGGTGCAGGCTGGAGGAGGTGACAGGCAGGCCCATTTGTTGGCTTCACCTGTGTACCCAAAAGCCCTGAAGCCGTCTGTATCCTCCTGGGAGCCCCCAGCCTGAGAGCGCAGGGCTGGCCCTGTCTGATCAGCGCCCAGGGTGATGTCCATCGACACGGCTGTGGGCGTGGGCTGGAAGGCTGGAGGCTGGCCCCATGGAGCAGGGCTCTCATACAGGTCGGCGGGGCGGAAGCTGCCTGCAGGAATCGGCGCAGCTCTTTCCAGATCCTGAAGGGATCAGCATGCAGAGGCATGCCACTGAGATCCAGGGCAGCTTGTGCCACCGAAGGTCCTCAGGCAGCAGCCATTGCATTGGGTGCTCGATGGTGGCCTTGCGGCTGTGATGCACAGAGTGCCTTATGCAAAGCCTGGACAGAAAGAACCACACTTTCCGCACTATAGCAGCCCGCTGACCGAATTGCTGTCTGTGGAAACGGCAGGCCCTGGGCTGCCACACTGCAGCTCAGGATCCAATGCTCGCCAAGCGGCACAATCTAAAAGACCAACATGGCCATACCTGTGACAGCACGCAAAGAGAGGTATGCATGGCCTGTTGGCTGCAAAGCAACAGCTCCCTCATGCCCACCAACAGGCACACACAACCTCAGGATGCCATATGGCCAGATCTATGGCGCCGGTCTGCTACTAACCCCCTCTGTGGCATCGTGCCGCAATGGCTGATCACCGGTGGGACCAGCCAGCTTTAGAGTGTCTGTGGCGTGGCCCCGCCATGGCTGGCACCAGCAGTTCCCTTCCCATTGTTCAGACAGACCGTCTATGCAGCCGGGGTCACCTGTGGGGCCAGTGAGCGCCAGCCCCTCTGTGGCAGTGGCCCCTCCACGGCTGACACCCGCAGTGGACCAGGGCCCCTCCTCGTCCTCCTCCACCAGTGTGGACAGCTGCGGCACTTCCAGCGTGACAGTGCCCTGGTGCTGCTCCCGAGGCTGCCCCGCGCTGACGGCAGCAGCTCTCTGCAGGCTGCAGTTGTCTGTCTGGTCTGCCAGCAGGTCACCTGCAGCCAGGTCACAGCATCAGGAAACTCTCCCCAGGCGTGAGCAGGGTGCTTGCAATGGCAGCAGACTGTGCCTCAACACTTGTGAGAGGAATGGCACTGGAGTCGGCTCTGTCAAGGCATGCTGCGCAATGCTGAGAATCTAAGCTGGCCCTGTATTTTAGCTGATGGCTCAGTTGTAAGCTGCTGAGAAGGTTCACCTAGTGAGGGCACACCCGCCGTCACGCCTGGAGAGGCCTGCGCTTGCCATGGAAAGGTCCCAGTGTGGCCTGCAGAGCGTGCACACTAGCCTTTGAAGCAGGTGCTGAGCGCACTCTGGGGCTTGGCCCACCCCAGGCACACTGTGAGGTGCAGGCCACTTCACCGTGCCCAGAGACAGGAGAGCCCATATGCTTCAGAATCCCTTGCATGCTACCCAACAGGGCCCAGGCACAAGCGCCTCAGCAGCATCAAGGAGCTGCCCCCATTGATGCCCATGCCAGCAGTCAGGTCCAGTATCCTGATATCCTGTGACCAATGCTGCACCCTCAGCCGGGTGCACCACCAAACAGCTGCACACCTGTCAGGTCCATGGTGCTGGTGGCTGGGCTGGCCACCACAGCGGCGCTTGGCACTGCTGCCGCCGGCACGGGCTGTGTTATAGCGCTGGGAACCCCAGCTGACTCTGCAGCTGGCTGTGCGACATGCTCAGGGCTGGTTTGGGCAGCGGCGCGCTGCCTCTTTGTCTCCGGAGTCTGCAGGTGCATGAGCTTGATGAGCCTCTTGAGGGGTTGTTACAAGTCTAAACAGACAATAAATGAGCAGAAGCCTGTCCTGAGAAGACGATTGCCCGCAATCACCTCCTCTTCTTGAAAGAGGTGCATGGTGTGCAGCTGGTGGTCTGGCGCAAAGCTGACGCGCCTCCCCATGCTCTTGCGGTCTCTCTTGCGCTTCTGTGCTGACCCTCCACCAATGCTGGGGCGAGCAGACTTCATGCTGCCAAGAAGCTCTTAAGAGCGAGGGTGTTGGTAACAGGAGATCAGGAGGCCTTCCCCAGTCAAATCATGCTCACGCCAGGTGCCAGGACCCAGTGAGTCTCTGCCGGCATGCACATGCTACCTGCTCCCGTGTGCAATGTTAAAACATGCTCACCGGTCCAAAGCGTATGGCGAGCATTTGACTGGTCAAAGTAAGCAAAACTCCACAACCGAGGGCAGCCGGGGGTTCACATTGCTTGCATGCAATGCTGGAGACGACATGGGGCGGAATGAGCCCTGCTGCCGGCAAGATCAAGCCTGCAGGCCCTTCAATGGCTGCCTCCAATGTGGGACAGCCCTGCTGTGGATGTGTCGAATGAAAGCACTGTCTTTGGGCTTGTGGCCCTCCTCCTGGTCTGCAATCTTCCGTTGAGCGACTGAGGCAGTTGCCTGCAGCACAACACATCTCGGTACAAAGCCTGTTGCCAGATCACACACAGCAGCACGCTGTTGCAGGCCCACCTTGAGCAGGCGCTGTGGATCTCTGGCAACATTCTGGTCGAACTGTTGAGACACCTGCAGACACAATCGCAGCGTTTGAGCACAGCGCATAGCACTGTCAGCAGGAAATTGCATTTCAAAGGCTAACCTCCTGGCTCAGGCTCTTCAGCCTGCGCTGCCTGGCCTGCTCCTCCTTCTGCTTAGCAGCTGCAGCTTCTGCCTTGCGCTGTGTCAGCCTTTCAGCACGCAGCTGAAGGCGCTGCTGCTGCTCAGCAGTCAGGGCAGGTGCCCTGACTTCTGCTGCAGCTGCTGCCAGCGCAGCCTCCTGCTGTTCTCTCAGCTTTTGGTCCTGCAAGATGGCTGTGCTATGTGGGTAGCGCCGATCATGGACATGTGCAGCGCAAACTTTCACAAAGGCCCACCCGTAATTGTCGATACTGCTGCAACTGCATCTTCCTGGTGGCCTGCATCTGCTCATGCCGTGCTGCAGCGGCCTGCACACATGTGATTGCATGTGTGGTGGGGCGTGCTTAAGTCCGGACATCAGACAGGCAGCCTCCAACACACCTGTTCCTGTGTCCTCTGGTGCTCTTGCTCTGCTTCGGCAGCCTGCCTGGCCTCTGCTTCCCTCTGCGCTTTCCAGTCACTCAAGGCCTGCTTCTGCACCTCCCTGCATGTGCCACCCAGGGTTCACTCACAGCAGCAGGCTTGAAGTGATCTCGTGATGCAAGGTGCACGCTGCGCCGGCCCGGCACGCACCACTGCACACAACTGCAAAGTCCACCATGCGCAAGTAACCCTGGAGGATGCACAGTCCACCTGCTGTGCTGCAGTGTGCATGCACTGCTCCATTGCACTTGCGCAGCAGGCACGACTGCACTCGCCTGAAGAGCCGCTCCTCCTGTACAGCCCTCTGGTGCTCAGCCTGATCCTCCTTGGCAGGGGCACACTCAGCTTCAGCACGCACAGAGGCCGCTGCCCGCTCCGCATTCCTGTGGTCCCTCCATTCTGCCATGGCAATTCGCTTCTTCACATACAGGTCCTGGTGCTCTGCATGCCACCTGCACAGTGGGCACCACTTTCATGCGGTCAGGGTCGCAGAAGGCAGCTGACTGCATTCTGTGACCTGGTGCCATCTGCTGCTGGAAGCTGGGACACATACAAATTCACAGGAGGTGCTGCAATTGGATCAGCATGAGACGTTGACAAGGTAGCAGGGACTGTCTGAGGGATACCAGTCACGCCTGTCCACTGCAGCTCACCTGGCATGGGCAATGACCTCTGTCCGATTCTTGGTGGGGAGGTGGTCGTCGCACTCCAGCACAGTGAGACTGTAGTCCCCCTTGCAGTCCTTCAGAACCTGCTCAAAGGCCTCGTGATCATCTGGGTGCCATCCGCCTGTTGTACCATGCTCTGCTGCAAAAGCCTCGAAAGCAAGGACCTCTGGGAGCAGCCCTCCATTGCCCTCCTGCAGAGAGTGAGCTGGTGAGCAGACATGTTTAGACCCGCCAGTCACTTCACAATGCCCCAGCAGTTCGTGAGGAGTCATAGGATGCACAAGAACCAGGACCAGACATAGGCTTGCCATCTGCAGGAAACCCTGCGGGGAGCATCACCTGGTGCCTCTGCCTCGCCTGCTGGATGGTGTGCTGTCTCCTGGGCGCTGCACCCTGGTGCCCAGCATGCCGTGGCTCAGCAGCTTCCCAAACTGGAGACAACAGGCGCTCGCACATGACCTCAAGGTCCCTTCCCAGTCTTTGCTCCTGCAGCCAGAAACATGTAGCTTTTACCTGTGGTCAAGCCGTGGCCTGCTGAGCGCCTGGCAGAGGCAAAGCTATCCCCAGGGCATGCCTGGTGCGTGCAGGGGGCAACCAGCTGTGCAAGTGCAGGCCGCGAGGGCCTTCTGCCATGTACTCCTGGGTGGCTTAGTAGTCAAGCAGTGCTGCCAGCTCACTTCTGCCAGCAGCTGCTCAAATTGCTGCTGCTGCTGTTCCTTCAACGCCATGATCTCCTGCTCCCCAGCATCCATGGCTGCTGCCAGGTCTTCAATGTATTGCCTGCCTCCATGAGGCTGTTCCAGCCTGGACACCACAAGATACACCATGGCCCTGATGCGTTGGCATCGTGCCTGCAGCTTGCGCTTGAGCTGCTGCCGATCCTGCAGCTGCTGTGCCACCTGCACCTCCAGGGCGCGAGCATCCCTGCACAAGGAACTGTCTTGGCTGCAGGCGAAGCAGATGTGCAGCTACAGCTCCAGACATGAAGCCCCACCTGAATGACTGAGCAGGAAAGCTAAGTTCGAGCTCCAGCCCTAGTTGCTTCTGGTGCAAGCGTTGAAGGCCACTCAGCCAGTCCCTGCGCTCAACAGCTGAAGCAGGCACTTGTCCTGGGGCAGAAAGCTGGCTACTTTGCCTGTCTGATGTGGGGGGACCAACGTGCACCACCTGTGCTGCATGCCTCGTCATACTCTGAGCAGGCAGCAATCTTTGGCGAACATATACCACATGAATGGTCAACGCAAGCAGATCGCCATAGAAGCTGTTGACGCAGCCCCCGCCGACTGCTTGGATCATGGAGAACAGCCAGGGCAGCTCTGGAGGGTTGCCTGCTGTTCCTGAAAATGGTGGGGCTCGCTAGCCTAGCTAGAACCGCTCAACTTGTGCAGTGCTGTGATCACTGAGGCAGACGCCATAGTGCTGCAGAATGGATGTCAGGACCAGACTTCGCCCTGCAGCATCTCGCAGAGGGCCCTGGGAGCCTTCAGGATGCCCAGCTCAGCAAGCAGCATGCAGCAGAGGTCCGATCGCACATGTGCTGCTTGCTGCATTGCTGCTTGTTTGGCATCAAGTGTAATCGTGCTGCTCTGCAGATGTCGGAAGCCGCTCGCCGCCAGAGCCTCATCAATCTGCGTCAGAGCGGCGGCATTGCCTCCAAGATTGGATTGTGGGAGAAGAAAGTCCCAGAGCCAGGTGTGGCTTGCTCTACTTCTGCAGCTGCAACGGCATGGTCAATGATGAGTTGCTGTTGTGAGCATATGCTGCAAGGCTTGAGCAACGCCAATACACCTCAGCAAGGGCACTTTGCCCTGCAGGCCCTGCGCCAGCACGGCCAGGTCGGCTGCGCGCGGCAATACAGTCTGGGCTGGCAGCCTCCTTCGCAGAGGGCAAGCACCCTGCCGTGGGCTTCATGGGTGGCAGGGCAGAGCTGCCAACCAAGGCAAGAGGCGGTCATGCTGCAGAGGAGGCCAGCACAGAAGGACGTGACAGCACTGCTGTCCGCACAGCAGGGTCCCTCAGTGCTGGCCTGGCCGCACAGGCAGCTGCCAGGGTCCAGAGGAGGGCTGCAGGACAGCCTGGGGCTCAGGCGCAGGTGCGCATGGTGCCAGGGAGCAGTGTGGGGCACACAGGCCGCACAGAGGCAGATGCCAGCAAAGGGTTGCCTGCAGGCGCTGCCAGCGGATCCGAGAACAGAGGCGGCCCAGCGGTACAACCTGAGTGGCCTGCCCAACAGCCCAAGGCTGTGCCTTTGGGCAGCCCTGAGAGACGCTGGCGAGCCCCACTGAGTCCAGTCCAGGCCCAGGGGAGCCCTCGCACTGCAGTTGCAGGTCAGGCTGGTGTTGCAAGCCTGGAGTAGATGCATGAGACTCAGGTGCTTTGGCAAGTACCCTGAGGATCTCTTGTGCTGGGCAAGCACCCTGTCTGTGAATGTCCATATTCGAACCAGCCTGTTTAGCAAGTCTGAAAGCTTGACATGCGGCCACAGGTGGGCCTTGCACTCCAGGATCGCAGTCAGCTGCCGTGGCCTCGTCTGAGCAGCTGTCAGTCGAGGCTGCCTCCCCCTCTGGCTCAGCCACGCCGCCTGCTGCGTCTGACACTGGCAACCCATCTGAGGAGAGGGTGGCAGCGCAGGCTGCTGAGCGGCAGAGCAGTCCCAGCATGGTCCTTGCTGCTGGGTCACAGCAGCCGCCACAGCCAAACAGAGGGCGAGGCAGCCCTGAGCAGTGGCACGAGGCTTCCATTGGCAGCGCCGAGGATGATGCCTGGCATGATGCCGCCGATGAGCCGGGTGAGGCTCTCAGTGCAGACCGATTGTGCCGGCAATCATGTGATGTGCTGTCATGCCTGCCCTATGGCAGTAACGCTTTCTGCAATTGGCCAGACATTTCAGCAGGCTGCTGGTTCTTTCAGCAGGGAGGGACGCTGCGAAATGTGTGATGTTACTGAAGTCTGAGCTGGCCCCACCTGCCGCCTGCCAGGTACTGATGTGGAGGACACACTGTCATGTGCCAGCGAGGCCTCCACAGTGGACCTGCCACAGTCGAGGAGGCAGGTCATTTTGGGCGTCAGAGACTTGGAGACTGAGGGCTCTGGCAGTGTGGATGGGCAGGACTGGGCTGGTGACACCACCGCGGAGGCTCCAGGTGCACAACAGCGCCCCTGACTGCCGTACAGTGGCCTTGCTTGACAGTCCATGCCATCCTCATGTACGATTTCTTGACACCCACATTGCAGTCCTGGTCAAGCTGCAGGAAGCCATGATGGCAACCAACCCGCAGTTGCCTTGATTGTGGTGCAGCCCATTATGTAATGCTGCAGGGGCATCAACGCCAGCAGGGGCATCGATGCCAGCAATGCAGCTGCAGATTGCCCCTGCTGCTGGTAAGGCAGAGGGAACCCCTGCTTCACGCGTGGCGGCAGCTCAGCAGAGCACAGCGCCTGATGCCGCCTCAGTGGCCAGCAGCAAGGGCAGCAGTGGCATGCAGAGCGACCACCGCACTGCAGCTGCCACGCCACCCATCAGGGCAGAGCTGCTGGAAGCCTTTGGCAGCTCGGGCAAGACGCAGCCTGCTGCCAGCTCAGCGGCAGGGAGCACCGCTGGGGTGGGCCAGCAGCAGGGGGCGCCAAGCCAGCACCGTGCTGCTGCCAGCCTGGGCGGCTGTCCCAATGAAGAGCAGGAGGCCGTGTTGCCGGCTGCTGAGATAACTCCAGGGGGTGCAGCGCTAGGCGGAGGCAGCCCAGGTCAAGCCTCACTGGCTGGCTCATGCATCCGGCCCGACCTGTTGGAGGCTTTTGGTAGCAGCAGCAAGGAGCCAGCACCTGAAACCACGCCTGAGGATGCCCCCATGACCCTGGCTCCAGATGAGCTGCCCAGCACCTGCAGACGCTCAGCGCTAAGCAAACATAGAGAGAGTTTGCCTGTTAACAGCGTGGCAGCTGCAGAGTCCGCAGAGCAGGCGGAGAGCAGTGCTCAGCCAGCAGATGCAATGGCTGGCAGTGAGGGCTGCGCAGCAAGCACTCAGTCAGATGCTGCTCAGAGGACGCCTGTTAGCGTTCACAGCAGCTGGGCGTCAGTGGCAACCACAGTGCCCGCCACACAGCTGCATGGTGCCCATGATGCAAGAGGCACACCACTGAGCCAGGCTCTGCCAGGGCATGCGCTGACGCCCCTTCTGAGGGCCAGCAGCCCAGCAGCAGCACAGCCAGCGCTGGCTGAGGCTGCTGCCCAGCAACAATGTGTCCGGGTGGCTGCTGGGCAGGAGGGCACATTTTCTGGGCTGGATGCAGAAGAGCAGGCAGCAGGAGTCGACACTGGCAGTGCAGCCAGAGTGGAGGCCTTTCTGGACAGGCTGTTTGTGGGAGTCGCTGCCAATCTGGCAGCATCTGGCGCCGTGCCTGCTGTGGGTGCACCCGCCACAGCTGCAGCTGACAGTGTGTCAGCAGCAGCTGGCGCTGAGCCAGAGGCGGCGCAGCGCAGTCTCAAGCGCCTTGCATCGAAGGTGAGTCATCTGGCAGCCTATGAGCCGTATTGCACGTGCACATGTTCCTTTTGAAGCCGTGGCTTGAATGCCATCAGCCAGCAAGCCTATGTGAGCACTGCGTTTGTGACTTGGTGAGTCGCTGCTTGGTAAATGTTCCAAATGGTACTGCTGTTACCCGTCCAGCGGCACTGGGCACCCACACCCTCTGACAAGCAGAGGGAAGCTCCCACATCCTGCCCATCTACACGGCTGCAGGCTGAAATTGAGGGCCAGCCTGCTCAGAAGACGCTGAGGCTTGGTGACGCTAATTTCTTCCAGGAGCAGCCAAATAAAGGCCTGGAGAGGATCCTGGACAGAGCTGCCAGCCGCCTGGTGGCTGACGCAATGAGCCAGGCACTGGCAGAGGTGGCGGCAGAGAGAGCAGCAGCCGCCTGCAAGACTGGGTGGGGGTTGCCACATGCTGTAGCGGTGGCTGCTGGGGGAGCAGCACGTGCTGCCCCAAGTCCAGAAGAGGGGCACTCGAGCGCGGCTCTGGCATCTGAGGAGGCAGCTGCAGCGCCAGAGGGGCAGGCAGCCACCCCTGGCTCTGCATGGGGCCCAGCTGAGCAGCGGCAGACTGTCCTTCCTGGTGCAGCAGTGACACCTGCTGTCTCTGCTAATTTGGTGCCCTCAGGACGGCTGGCAGGCACTAACACAAGCCCATGGCACCGTCAGCCAAGTCAGGCTCAGGCTGTGAATGAGCCAGCTGCAGCACCTCAGGAGCAGCCAGTCATTCCTGGCAGTGATGCTGTGGAGCACCGTCAGCAGACAGAGGCTGTCCTGCCTCAGGCAGCAGAGACAACTGCTGCCTCTGTTGGAATGCTGCACTCAGACCGGCTGGCAGGCCCACCAAGGCACCAGCAGCCAGGCCCAGGGCAGGCTGAGGAGCAGCCGGCTGCACCACCTCAGAAGCAGCTAGCCACTCCTGCTGCGGCGCCTGCTGTGCAGGCAGACTTTGTGCTGCCTAATAGTCCAGAGGCGCATGCTGCTTCTGAGGCGCTGCTCTCAGACCAGCTGGCAGATGCCAAGCAGGCCACACCTGCAGCAGACACTGCTTTGGCTGACTCTGCGGCAGGCCAAGCACAGGAGGCAGCTGCCGTGCGCAGTCTTGAGGCTAGCTCTCCAGCAACAGCTGATCGGGGCATGGCTTCACAGGTACAATCACTGGGACGCTTGCCACTGCATGCCTCTCTTGCAAACATGAAGGGGTGGCGTACAAACTCTGCAGTGATCTTGAGGAGGTTTTGGCAGGCCCAGCAAGGCTCCAAAAGGGTCCGCACAACCTTGAGGTGCTGGCCTTTGCAGGCACGCTCTGGGGGAGAGGCGGCGCCTGCAAGCCGCCTGCCAGCTGCCTCTCCACCCAGCGTGCTGTCGGCGCCGCACGTGATTGCCACCGGCCTGGAGGGAGTGGTGGACCCAGAGGCTGAGGAGCATGAGCAGCCCGCAGGTCTGGAGCAGAGGCGCTGCCAGCCGAGGTGCCTGGACAGCCCCAACTACAGGATGGACCATGCCCTGGCAGAGGCTGCGCACGCAGCCTCGCACGCAGAGCATGCTGCCATGGGTGAGCATGGGCCCCTGGCTGCACTGCTCGCCAAGCTGCTTGCCACCAAGTGAGGGGGATATGGGCGGCGGGTGCAACTTAATTGTGCCAGGGGCAAAGCAGTCCGCTTCAAGGTTGCAGAGCTGCTTGCTGCTGTGCGGGCGCTGGCTGCAGTGTGGTTGGCGCTGGCTGCAGCCTGCCGCATTGTTTGCAGAAGTGCTTGCTGCCATAGAGTGGGGCTGCAGGGGAGTGTACATGCCTTTGGCACAGTAGCATGTACAGTGGCGCATGGGGTGGACCATACCTGGCACAGGCTACGCAGGCTGCCATGCACATGGCATGCTACTATGCATGGAGCCCTGTCTTGAAGCTGGACATGACACAGGCTGCCTTGCATTTAGAGGCTCTCAAACTGATGGCGACATCACCCTGGCTGCTGCCTTGTACTTCCCGTTTCTGATCCCTGTCTGGCATGCATGGCAGTGTGGCAGCTGTCTTGCAGCATCCTGCAGGTGTAGATGCAAGGCAGTTGCCCAGTAGGTGCCTGCCACTGGACAGATGACACCGCAATGTGATGCGACAGACACTCTTGCCGGGCACTGGCCATGCAGAAAAGCTAAGGATGTCCTACTGCAGGGCGCTTTGGGCCGCTCTCGCTGAGCTCTGTGGGCAGCAACGAGGAGAACATGACTCCAGCCTCAACCAGGCCCAGGTCTTTGCTGAGTCGCCACTCTGCAGCAGCCTTTGGCGAGGATGCTGCCAACTACGGCGCTCAGCAGGCTGCAGACCAGGGCAGGAGCCCAGTCGCTGTGGAGGAGAGTGGTGACAGCAGCAGCATGACTGCCACTGTGATGCCGTGCCCTGGTGTGCAACCTGCTCCCACCGGCAGCTCCACAGCTGTGGCAGCAGGAGGAGACTCCAGGCCAGACCATGCAGTGGGCACAGAGGGCACAGACACTGCTGTCAGTGCCAGAAGGGGTAGGGGGCCTGCTGTGGCAGCCGTCTCAGATAGTGCCACTCATGCTGGGGAGGCTCATGTGGCCAGCTCAGGAGGCCCAGCTGATGTTGGACAGACCCCAACCAGCCTGGATGCAGCTGAAGGTCAGCGGGGGGCTGCAGCTGCTCAATCACCCCGGGAGGAGGGGCAGGGTGCCTCCCGGAGCCTACAGGAGGGTAGCAGTGCTCGTCTCCAGCAGGCAGCTGCTGCTGCTGAGGTGATGGCGGCACCGGCGGCAGCTGCAGTGGGCAGGGGGGCTGCCCCTGGTACTGCTGAGCCCGCTGAGCTGGTGACGCCTGGCAGCCTCAGCGGTGGAGCGGCCAGCTCTGCTGTGAGGCCGGAGGCAAAGACAGCTGCCGGGCTGGGGGAGGCAGGAGCACAGCCGCGCCCGGCAGTCCAGCTGCCCTTGAACGGCAAGGGGTCGGAGGCTGCTGTTGCAGAGGCAGCCACAGCAGTGGGTGCAGGCGGCGGCCCGGCCCCTGTTGAGCTGGGGGCGGGACTGATAGACCTGCAGACGCCAGGCAGCAGCAGCAGCAGCAGCCTGGTGCCCAGCCGGATATGGGAGAACAATGTGTTCAGCCCTGAATTGACGTCAAGGTCAGCACAGGGGCTTGTGCCGTTCTGAGAGCTGCCTTAGCCGTCACTGCATGATGCTGCCCCAGCACTGCAGGCACATGTCGCCCCTTGAGGGTGCTAGGTGTAGACACCAACATGCAACTCAGCATCTGCTGAGGCACATGTTGATGACAGAATGCATGTATTGTCATGGCTGCATGAGAACCAGCAAGAGTCCATCCCCCCTGCAGGGCTTTCACAGGCAGCCAAGTGGGACGCAGCAGCCTGACGCCGACCTGCCTCCCTCAGACGGCGCGTACCAGCAGCGTGCCGGCCGGTGGCCGCCCCTCCACGGCCAAGCGCAGCCCCAACCTGCGCATCGAGCTGCCCAGCGACCCGGGAGACACAGAGGACCAGGCTCCACTGCCTGCCGCTGCGGGCCCTGCTGGGGGGGATGCGGCCCACCAGGCTGCCACAGAAGCAACATCAGCCGGCCCATCGCTCGTGGCCAAGGAGTTGGCCGGCAGGGGCCAGCCTTTGCCTGGCCTTCCAGTGGCAGGCCTGCTGAGCCTGAGCGAGGAGAGTGAGACAGCACTGGTGCCCAACACGCCGCGCTTTGAGGACAACTTTGCGGCCGAGGCGGCCGCCATGTTCGGCGCCTGGGGCGATGCAGACACTGCTGTGCTGGCCAGGCGCCTGAGTATGGCGGGCGCCCTGCCCCCCAGCATGGCTGTGGCAGAGGGTGGGGGCCTGCTCTTCGTGCCTAATGGGGCAGCATCCGACGATGGGCCTGTGGGGGATCCGCCGGGTGGGCAGGCGGAGCAGGTGGTGGCCCTGATGGCTCAGCAGGCTGGGATGATCAAGGTGGGGCGCAGCACCCTCAGTGAATGGTGCTGCTGCTGATGACTGACATGCCTGGGCCAGACTCAAGCAGCGCTCTGACTGCAAGGCCTCAAATTCTGGTGTGGATCTCGAGCATTTTGAGTATCAACTCAAACATCTGCGCCCGCTGTTTGCCCCATCCCATTGTCCCATGAGCACCTGTGCCCTATGGCTTGCAGGCCCTGCAGCAGCAGGTGGCGTGCCTGGAGAAGGCCAAGGCAGAGCTTGAGCAGGACAAGCAGGACTGCCTGCCCCTGCTGGAGTCGTACAGGTGAGAGTCTGGCCAGCAGGGCGGGAGCACCTGCAGTGGTCCTTGTTTCTGGCCAAGGCCCAGTCGCTGGCCAGAGGCTCCAAGGCACTGTGCAGTCAGAGAGGCCCTGTCAGCACTGCTGGCACCTGCAGCGCTGAACAGGCTTGTCCCTGAGCGGTGAGAGCCAGGAATGTCTGACACATCTTGACTGCTCCTGTGCCTGTCTGCCTGCACCTTTCAACCCTGACCGCCCCATCGCAGGTGGACCATCAGGCAGTTCCAGGACAAGCAGTCTGAGGAGGTGGTGCAGGCCAAGACGCGGGTGCAGGTCATGGAGCTGCAGCATGTCAAGGTGAGGAGGCCAGCCACTGCTGGCACATGGTACAGTGCTGGCAGCATTTGTGTGCTTCAGCAGCCTGAAGTGCGTGGAGGCACCCTCTGGGGTGCCCTGCACCCTGCACAACCGTGCATGGGGTGCACTGCAGGTGCCCGGCTGAGGTGCTACAGCATGTGCAGGTGCAGCAGCATCTGGCAGGGCTGTGGGCTGTGAGTTGCTTGGCAGCCGCATGGCGCTCTTGGCTGTGCATCACCAAAGCTGTCCCTGCCCAGGACGCAGCTGCAAACTTTGTATGGTATTGTGCAGGCTGAGAAGGAGCGCAAGGAATTGGAAACCCAATTCAAGGCGCTGTATCGGGACAAGTACGTCCCTTTGAAAGAGGCCCACAAAGCAGGCAAGCCCGTGACCACCATGGGGCCTTCTTTGAACTGTCAAGGTTAACAGCTGCCTCTGTGGATTTGAAATTTACTGTTCCTCCGCGACTGGCCTCGCCTGGAGCTGTGGGCAGGGCTCAGCAGCCCAGCATTGCTGCCTCTCGCTGAGCTAACAGGACACCATTGGCAGCGTTGCTCTGCGCACCCTTCTGCAGCTACAGAGGGGTAGCAGTGGGATAACTCTGCCCTGGCGCAACACTGCTGGCCATGTCAATGTTTCCCCTGCCTGCGCTGCAGCTGCGGAGGGGCAGCAGCGGCTGAAGGAGCAGCGAGCAGCCCTGGAGGAGGTGGCTGAGAGCCTGCGCAGCCAGCTGGCGACAGCAGAGCTGCGTCTGCGCAAGGCGGGGCTGGACGCCCAGGACACGGCGCAGCAGATGGCACACCTGCAGGAGCAGCTGCAGGTAAGGTCGCCGCACGCGAGGCCACTGCGCTGCTCGTGCAGTTCCAGGGGAGTGTGCAGCTGTGGCGGTGGACCCTGGGCTCATCCTCAACTTGCAACGTCTGGGGAAGAGTTCGAGATTGAGAAGACGTGGCACTCAGGTCTTCTGCAGGCCAATCAAAGCTTTCCATGGCCAGACGGCCCCTGGTCTTCAAACTGCAAACAGAACAGCAATGCCAACCGACGAAACATGTCACTGTCTGCCATGGTGAGGCCCGTACAGCAACTCCCACTGTTGGGCCATGGCTGCTGGACGCCGGACGACAAGAGGTTGCTGCTGCTCTGACATGGCCAGCTGAGCACTGCAGGTGCAGAAAGAGGCGCTGGCTGCCAAGATCCAGGCGCTTGCAGCCGCAGAGCAGGCACACCAGCAGCTGCAGCAGCAGCTGGCTGCTGCTGGCGGCCACACGAGGGAGCTGCAGGAAGCCCTGGCCGAGGCGGACGCCCTGCGGCAGGAGCTGCAGGATGCGCAGCACAGGTGCAACACTGCCAAGCAGGCTCGGGAGCGCGCGCTGTCAGAGGTGAGCGCTGGCAGCCTGGCCCTGGCGGGGTGCTGCATCTCAAGGATGGCAGAGCGGGCTGAGCACCCCTCGACTTGGACGGGATCTTGGGCCAGCAAATTTGCGTGCTGCTCCAGGACATGAGACCATCCTCCCTGCACCGCAGACATCTCCACGTGCACGGCTGTGATACGCCGGCCATGCCATGACCCTTCACGCAGCAGTGTGCTGCGTGTGCGAGCAATGACCCGTGTCTCTGCCCTTGCGCAGGTCTTCAACAAGGAGGAGGAGATCTGTGAGCTCCAGGTCAAGCTGCGCGAGAGAGATTCTGGCCTGCGCGAGTTCAAGCGGGAGAACTCCCGTTTTGCAGACAGCCTGGACCGCATGAAGGCCGACATCTCCCTGCTGCAGCAGCAGGTGAGCAGCTGCGCTGGTGGATGCCTGCAACTTGGCAGTAGGCCTACATGGGGCCAGATGGCATCCTGCTGCGGTGAATTGTTGTGGTAGTGGATGCTTGTATTGAATACACCAACATCAATCAGTGGCGCTTGCACTGCCTGGATGTAGCCACAGGTAGGCAGCTGCGCAGATGCATGGCCAAAGTCTTATCATCTGGTGAAGTGATGGTTGCAAATGCTGCCCTGCCCATGTTGCAGCTCCAGGACAAAGAGCAGGAGCGCATGCAGCTCCTCCAGATGTGCAACGAACTGATGTCCAAGCTGGAGGAGGCAGGCCTGAGCCTCTGATGTCCCTGGTGGTCCCACTGTTCCTTGCTCTGATAGCCCAGGATGCTAGCTCTGCCAACTGTCTCTTGCAAGATGTAGAAAGCAAACACCCTGACTGTAACATCTGAGTAGATCTTTGGACGGTGAATGGGGTCTGAAGAGCCTTGTCAAGCATTCCAGCCCACGTCGATCAAAGAAGCTGAGGCCTGTGCTGCAGGGAAGTAGCCTGTGTCAGGTGGTCTCACGTACAAGTCTTTGGCGGGCTGAGCTGCTAACATTGCTCCTGGCATAGAGGTTCTGTAGCCATCTCCCGCATCCACGCTGCAAGTAATGCGCCGGGCTGCTTTGCCCTTGGCACAAACACACTCTGGTTCCTGCCCTCAACCTCCGGGTGTGGCAGCAAGCAACACGGGAAGCAGCGCAGTCGGGGCCTCATGCTCACCCAACCACCATGTTTCGCAGCGAGGCTGCGTGCACAGCATCTGCCATTGCCTGTTGCTGGGGTGGTTGAGGTGCACTGCCATGTCACTCAGCCTCATGCTCTTCAGTAAGTAGCCCAAGGGAACAGCCAGCCAGGCTGGCAGCACCTCTGAGAGAATGAGGGGATGTTGACAGGTTCAGTGTTGTCAAAGTGAAACATAGACATGTGGCATCAATCCATCGGCAAGCTCCTCAAATGCTTTAAGCTCATCCTGTGTGAAATAACATGATGTCTCCCCATCATTCACCCCGATGCTCAGTAAACGCAGACTTGTGATCAGACTCAAATGCATCCTACAGCCTGGTGCAGTCAGGTTCAGGCATTTATCAAGGTCCAGTGACACGAGCTGCAGGTGTGTCAGGTGGCACAGGTCTGTGTCCACCATGGGCCATGCCTCCAGGGACAGGTGGGTCAGCTGGTGCAGGCTCCCGATTGCACTCAGAGCCTGGCCTGTGACTGTGAAATGACGGCAGGGATATTTGCTGAACGTCAGGGTCAGGTGCTCAAGTGACTGCAGGCTGCTCAGGCACCGCACGCCCTTGTCTGTCGCCGGCTCATGCTGGAACGGCGGCAGGGTTCCTGCCAGATGTGCATACTCAGCTTGGAGGTGACAGTCCAGCCTCGTCAGGTGGCTCAGCCTGCCAATGCCTTGCAGCATCCCATCCGAGACTCCGGTCTGGCGGACAACGCCAGGGGTGCACAGGCTGACCAGCTGCGTCTGCCTGAGCACGAACTCCTGCCCCTCTGGCAGCAGCGCAGCGCCTATGGGCAAGCTGAGTTGCTGCAGCCGCGTGAGAGGCGTCAAAGATGAGATCAGGTCTCTGCAGCTGCTGTCAGCAGGCCAGTCATGACAATCGAAGTTCAGCCGCTCTAGATTGGGCCACCTCTGGCCAATGAGCCTCACTCGCTCAGGGTCAGCCGCGCAGAAGTATTGCTTCAGCTGGCGCACAGCCAGGTTGGCTGCCTCATTCCAGCTGCGGCTGACAAGGCGCAGGGCGGGAAGGCTGCTGTGCTCCACCCAAGCAGCTGTCTGCCTGCGCAGCTCTTCTGGCAGATCACTGATGTCCTGCACCATGTCGGTGTCCTGCTCCTGGTCTGGGTGGACACCAAATGGCCTGCAGCAGCAGATCTGCATCTGCACGTGCATCAACACTGGCACACAGATTGTGGCTTGCTTCCAGGCTCAGAGCGGCCTTTTGAGCCTGCCAAACCTGCTGCTGGTCAGTCAGGAGATTTCGGTGAGATGGATGTGCTCCTGGCACCCATCTAAGATTGAACTTCCACTGGGTTATTCACGATTTTGGTCACAGCTCTTTTTGCATGCTAGGTCACTGATGGGGTTTCTGTTTTGGAGGGAGAGACAGAGATGAATAGGAAATCCCAGCACCCATACTTGGCCAAGCAGTATTCAGGTATGGTCAGCAATGAGGTCTGCCAAAGTCTGTCCTGGCCGCGGGGACAGGTGGCTATGTGTGTTGCGCAGGTCATCAGGCTGGGGACAGTGCAGCAAGTTGTGCTTGTTGCCTTCCTCAGCCAGGCTCTTGCTGAGTTGCAGAGGCAATCTGTGTTCTCATGTCCGGCTTCTAATGTGTAGCGGCCCGTCTCAGCTCCTGGCTTGTGGCATGCCAAAAGAGGGTCAAGGCAACGCTGGAGCAGGACTGCCTGCCCCTGCTGGAGTCGTACAGGTGAGAGTCTGGCCAGCAGGGCTGCAGCACCTTCAGTGGTCTCTACTCCGGGCCAGGGCTCAGTCGCTGGCCAGGGCTCAGTCGCTGGCCAGGGGCTTCAGGGCACTGTGCAGTCAGAGAGGCCCTGTCAGCACTGTTGGCACCTGCAGCCGTGAACTGGCTTGTCCCTGAACGGTGACAGCCAGAAATGTCTGACAGGTCTTGACTGTTCCTGCGCCTGTCTGCCTGCACCTTTCAACCCTGACCGCCCCATTGCAGGTGGACCATCAGGCAGTTCCAGGACAAGCAGTCTGAGGAGGTGGTGCAGGCCAAGACGTGGGTGCAGGCTATGGAGCGGCAGCACGTCAAGGTGAGGCCTGGAGTGCAGCCAGACACTTACAGGGTGCAGTGCTGGCAGCGGTCGAGTGCTGCAGCAGCTTGAAGTGCGTGAAGGGACCTGCACCCTGCGAAAGCATGCATGGGGTGCAGTGCAGGTGCCCGGCTGAGGTGCTACAGCATGTGCAGGCGCGGCAGCGCCTGCCAAGGCTGTGGGCTGCGATTTGCTTGGCAGCAGCTGCTCTGCAGTGAAGTGCTGCTGTGAAGCTGCAGGCTCCATGCACTGCTACCAATTTATGTTTTTGGTCGTTGTGCGAGTCATCCAGCAAAGGGCTCATGGCTGTGCTCACAAAAGCAGTCTCTGCCCGGGACACAGATGCCAAATGTGTATGAGAATGTGCAGGCTGATAAGGAGTGCAAGGAGCTGGAGACTCAGTTCAAGGCACTGTACCGGAACAATTATGTAGCTTTGAAAGAGGCCAACCAAGCAGGCAAGGAGAGTGGTGACTGCAGGTGCGCCCTTGCACTGCCAGCCAGGCTTGGCAGCTGCTTCTGCATAAGCTTCACCCCACTATTCCCCTGCGAGTGGCCTTGCCCAAAGCTGTGGACAGGAAGCAGCACAGTGTTGCTGCCTCTCGCTGAACCGGACAGCATTGGCAGCATTGCTCTGCACACCCTGCTGCAGCTACAGAGGGGTTGTAGCCGTCTAGCTGTACCCTGGCATGACCCCACTGGACGAAGCATCCCCTGCCCAACATGCGCTGCAGCTGTGGAGGGGCAGCAGCGCCTGAAGGGGCAGCGAGCAGCCCTGGAGGAGGTGGCTGGGATCCTGCTCAGCCAGCTGGCGGCGGCAGACTGCGCTGTGCGAGGCAGGGCTGGACGCCCTGGACATGAGGCAGCAGAAGGCACACCTGCGGGACCAGCTGCAGGTGGGATGGCTGCACGCGAGGCCACAGCGCTGCTCGTGCAGTTCCTGGACAGTGTGCAGCGTCTGACACTGAACCTTGGACTCAGCTTGAAATTGCTTTGTCTGGGGAACCATTTGAGAAGACATGGCACTCAGGTCCTGTGCAAGCCAAGAAAAGCTTGTCTCAGCTGGCAGGCCTAAGCCTCCGCTCTGCCTGGTGGTTACATTGTTCCTTGCTCTGGTAGCCCATGATGCCAGCTTTGTCAAGATCATGTAATCAAAGATCCTGTCGGTAACATGTGAGTACATCTCTGGATGGTGAATGGGGTCTGCAGAGCCTGCCAAAGGAGTCCAGCCCAGGGCAACCAAGAAGCTGAGGTATTGTCACAGGGATAAAGCCCATGTCAGGTGTTCGCTTGTATGAGACTGTTGCTGGCTGAGCTGCTATCATTGCTCCTGCCACATACCCTCTGCAGCCACCACCCACATCCCCAGTCCCTGGCAGCAAGCAGCTCTGCAAGCATTGCGGCAGCCTGCTTTGCCCTTGGCACAAACACACTGTGGGCGCTACGACCTCCAGATGTGGCAGCCAGCAGCATGGCGAGCAGCGCAGCCAGGGCCTTATGCTCACCCACCACCATGCTCTGCAGCGAGGCTGTGTACACAGCATCTGCCAGGGCATGGGTCCATCCTGTTGTTGGGCTGCTCAGGCGAATTGGCTAGCAAGCGATTCAGCTCCAGGCCCTGCTGGTCGCTCATGTCACTCAGCCTCATGCTTTTAGGTGGACAGGGACAGCGTCAGCAGCACCTCTATCAAGAGCAACAAATGGTGCTTTACATGTCCAACTCCAGTGTTGTCAGAAAGGGCATCACACCATGGGCAAGTTCAACAAACATGTCAACTACCTCCTGCGTGCCCCAAGTTCCTGTATTCACCCTCAGGGAGTGCAAACATGTGAATGCCAGACAGAACAGCAGACAGTCTTCAGTCAGACCCGGGCAGGTGTCCAACTCCAATGACATGAGCTGCAGGTTTGTCAG
Organism: Asterochloris erici; assembly: GCA_019693375.1. NCBI lineage: Eukaryota > Viridiplantae > Chlorophyta > Trebouxiophyceae > Trebouxiales > Trebouxiaceae > Asterochloris > Asterochloris erici. The sequence continues at coordinate 5,825 of JAAMXJ010000169.1, read as the reverse complement.
GTGGCTCAGATCTGTGTCCACCATGGGCCACCCCCAGAAGGACAGGTGGGTCAGCTGGCGCAGGCTCCCAATCGAACTAAGGGCCTGGCCTGTAATTGCGGACATATTGGCCTGCCCATTTATAAGGGTCAGGTCCTGCAGGGACTGTAGGCTGCTCAGGCACCGCACACCCTCGTCTGTCGTTGGCTCCAGCTGGAACGGCTGCAGGATTCCGGGCAGAACTCCCTGGTACGGTTGGACGTCACAATACAGCCTCGTCAGGTGGCTCAACTTGCCAATGACCTGCAGCACCCCGTCTGGGGCTCCAGTCTCGCCAACCGCGCCTTCGGTCCGCAGGCTGAGCAGCCGCGTCTGCCTGAGCATGAACTCCTGGCCCTCTGGCAGCAGCGCAGCGCCTGTGGCTAACCCGAGGTGCTGGAGCCGGGTGAGCGGCATCAATGATGACATCAGGTCTCTGCAGTCCCTGTCAGGAAACGCCAGCGCACGTTCCATCTCCAGCTCCAGCCGCTCTAGGTTGGGCCACCTCTGGCCGATGAGCCTCACTTGGGCTGTTTCAGGCTCTAGCTGACGCACTGACTGACGCGTCAGCTGGCGCACAGCCAGGTTGGCTGCCTCGTTCCAGTCGTGGCTGACGAGGCGCAGGGCGGGCAGGCTGCTGTGCTCCACCAAAGCAGCTGTGTGCCTGCGCAGATCGGCCGGCAGATCACTGATGTCCCACACTTTGTCAGTGTCTGGGCTGGACATGGTGCTGCCGAGGGATGGTCACCAGATGGCCTGCAGCGCAAAGCCAAGATCTTGAGACTCTTGCGCATGCAAGTGTGAGCTTGGATCGCAGCAGCAGATCCCAAAGTCTGCATCTGCACGTGCATGACAGGACAGGCACGCAGTGTGGCTTGGTTCCAGGCCTGGGCTGCAATGGCTGGAGCCTGGCTCACCTGATCTGTTCAGTGAGTGGGGCTCTGATTCCTCCTGCCAGGGGTTGTCTTGATGATCTATCCGATGATTTTAGGTAAGGCTTCCGACTGCCTGCAACCAACTTGCCAAGCCTGTGCTGTGGTCGTGAAGTCAAGCGTACGGCACACTGCCTGTATAAGGACAGAATCTCCAACCCTTGACTTCCGAGCCACCCCTCTCAATCAGGTCAGTGTACTCCTCCCAGCCCTCCACCCTGCCGACATCCAGCCTGTCCTGTGCTTGCTCCTGGCCAGGCCAGCCATGACGTGTGTTGAGCTCAGCCAGACGCAGGCAATACAGAATGCGACGTTCAGCTGAATTTTAAGCCCAGTAGCCTCCAGGAGGATCTAGCTCGGCATTGAAGGTGCTGTTTGGGGCACAATCCTGCAGGGGTAAGAGTTGCTCAGACATGCCGCTTTGGGCCCAAGACACATCCCACACGATGCAAGACTGCGTCCTAGAGGCACCTTCATGGCCAGCAGCTGCTGCGTGCGCAGAATCGCAGCTTTTCCAGGTGCCGTCCTGTTGCTGACATGGTGCACTCCCCAGCGGGCAAACCAGCTTTTGCGCTTCAGCGTCTCTGAGTGTCCCTGATATGCTGCCGTCATGGCCACTCACTCATCCCAAATGCAGGACAGCTGCTGTGCGCGAAGTCACTTGAGGGCAAGCCACTCATTTTGCATCAGGAGCCACGTGTGCAGCACATGTGCAGCCATTGCAGGACGGCCCCACGCGATGTGCTCTGCCTTTGAGATCTTTGCAGCGTTGCAGGTGCAGCATCTCAAGACGTGTCTCAACATTAACTTGTGAAACTCTTCCACTGCTGATGCCTGTGGGACTGAGCTGTGCAATAATCGCTCCTGTTGGAGGTGGAGGGCACAATCATGCAAGCACAAGCTGCTGGACTTTGCCAGGACTGAAGCCATCACTTGTTCTACGCTACAGGCCCCAAGCGGAAGGAGGGTGATGGCCTAGGGCAAAGAACTGAGATGGCGCCCTGACACAGATGGGTAGCGTCTGAGTTTCAAACATGGTTGTGCACTGCTGCAACTTTGTTTCTCCAGAATGAGGTGCTTCAATGCGCCTTGAAAGATTGTGTCCTTTTGGGTCTGGGTGAAGTGCTTGGTAAACATAGTCTGCATGCCGAAGTCATGCTAGGCTGCTTGAGGCTCCCTACACACAACAAGTGATCTTGTCAGCAAGGTGTCCTCCGTGCTGTTACCATGTAGGATGCTGCAAAGCGCACCACCGGGTCACATAGACTGTGCATACCTTTGTGACGTCAACCATTCTGCACAATCCACTCGCTGATGGCCAAATCTGCTGCGAAGACCCTGCATGCACCAATGTCCCAGGGGCAAGGCGGCTGCTGCGCGCGCAGCCACTGCAACACCTCAAGGTGTCCTGTCCTTGCTGCTATTGTGCAGGCATCCACATCCCAGGGGCAGGGCGGCTGCTGTGCACGCAGCCACCGGAGCACCTCCAGGTGCCCTCCCTTTGCCGCCTTTGTGCAGGCCAGTTCATCCCAGGGGCAGGGCGGCTGTTGCGCGCGCAGCCACCGGAGCACCTCCAGGTGCCCTCCCTCTGCCGCTGATGCAGAAGCCCGTCTATCCCAGGGGCAAGGCGGCTGCTGCGCGCGTAGCAACTTCAGCGCCTCCAGGTGGCCTTTATTTGCCGTACACGCACAGACCTCAGCATCCCAGGGGCAGGGCGGCTGCTGCGCACGCAGCCATTGCAGCACCTCCATCTGCCCTTCCTGTGCCGTCCATGCGCAGGCCCATTTATCCCAGGGGCAGGGCGGCTGCTGCGCGCGCAGCCACTGCAGCACCTCCAAGTGCCCCCGTTTTGCCGCCTTTGCGCAGGCCCATTCATCCCAGGGGCAGGGCGGCTGCTGTGCGCGCAGCCACTTCAGCACCTCCAGGTGCCCTCCCCCTGCCGCCCATGCGCAGGCCCATTCATCCCAGGGGCAGGGCGGCTGCTGCGCGCGCAGCCACTGCAGCACCTCCAGGTGCCCTCCCTCTGCCGCCCTTCTGCAGGCCCAATCATTCCAGGGGCAGGGCGGCTGCTGCGCGCGCAGCCACTGCAGCACCTCCAGGTGCCCTCCCTCTGCCGCCATTGCGCAGGGCCATTCATCCCAGGGGCAGGGTGGCTGCTGCGCACGCAGCCACTGCAGCACCTCAAGGTGCCCTTTGCTTGCCGCCAGCACGCAGGCCCATTCATCCCAGGGGCAGGGTGGCTCCTGCGCGCGCAGCCACTGCAGCACCTCCAGCTGCCCTTCCGCTGCCGCCAATGCGAAGACCCCTTCATCCCAGGGGCAGGGCGGCTGCTGCGCACGCAGCCACTTGACGACAAGCATCTGACCATGCATGGCCGCCCAAGCGCAAGTGGCTGGCGTCTGAGGCAGCGGTGGCTCCTGGCTTTGCAGCCACTGCAGGACTGCTGCCTGATTGCGTCGGTCGGCAGCTGGGCTGTCCCAGGCCCCCTGGTAACACATGGGATGCTTCTTCCATATGTCACAAAAGCTCTCCCCGTCCAAGGCGATGCGTGGATCCGCCCATGTAGGGGCCAAGTACTCCCTGAACTTGAGGTGATCTGCAGGCAGCGCCAACAGCCTGGAACACTGGCTGCACTGAACGAGCGTGCAGATGGACTCAGCGCCTCACCAGCTTGCGTCCAGCCCTTCTTGGCAGCTTGCTGGGCACCCTGCATCCATGACGCCAGGTCGAGTGGCAAACATCATGCAGTGCCCAGCGCGCAGAGAGGCACTGTGTGAACCGTGCAGATGCCAAGGGGAACACCCGACGAACCTTAGGCTGCTCAGCAGTTGCCCCATGCTGGGCGCGTGTCTGTGCCAGCTGCCTCTGCGGAGCCGAGCTGCCCTGCGACTGCTCAAGCTGAGCGACCAGCGTGGCACATCTCTGCTCACTGTTCTGCAGCTTTGCCTCCTGCTCTGAAAGTTGAGCTGCCAATGCCGACTTGGCTTGCACCTCATCTGCCAGGCTTGCCTCCAGCTGCTGCTTGGCTTGCACGGCGTCCATCAGGCTCTTCTGATGCTGCTGCCTGAGGAACACTTCAGCTGCCAGGCTCTGCTGCAGCTGCTGCAGCTTGCCGGTGGCTGCAAGAAGCTGCTGCTGCAGCTGCTCAGTCTTTGCATGAGGGCACTGCTGTCGCATCTCTGCTCCCCAACAAACGCTCCACAAGGCCTGCATATGCACCTTTCAGCAGGAATCCAGGGCTGAAAGCTTGTGATGTAGCAACAACATCAAGCGCTCACCTGAGCAACCTCAGAGGCCGAAGGGCGAGCCCGCGGATCAGCGCAGACGCACTGCTGCAGCAGGGCAGCCAGAGGCTGTGGCAAGTCAGTCGGTATGTGGGGCCCTTGCTCCTTCTGCACCACCTGAAGGCATCAAAGTTCACGCCTAAGGGACCTGGCCAGCAGCAACGAGCCACATCAAGGTTGGCATAAGTCCAGGGGCAGCTACACGGGAGCACCTCAGACCAGCACCTGATGGTAGATCTTCTGCCAGGGATCGCCCTGGAAGGGGCGTTTGCCAGACAACATCTCAGCCAAGGTGGCTCCCAGGCTGTACACGTCTGCCTTGGACGTCAGGTCCTCCATCAACCAGGTCTCCCGCGCCCTGCAGACCAGCAGCACGGAGGATGAACTTCCAGCAGAGGGGGGACGCCAGTGGGCGCCCAGTACCACCACGTCAGCCAGAGTCTGAATCACAGCCGGAGTCTGGAATCACATGTAGGATGGCGTCCCCGTCAGCCCTGTCGGCGCATAGCCCATCGTGGATGTAAGGGTGGTGTCCACCGTGCGCGAGATGCCCAGATCAGCCAGCACCACGTTCCCCAGCTCGTCGAGCAGCAGATTGGCAGGCCTGCAGGGCAGACATGGCCTGGAGTCCACCAGACATGTCAGGGCCTACATGCTGTTGCATGCATCGCTGATTTAGGTGACAACATGCATCTGCATCCCACAGAGCAGGCCAAGTTGTCGGAACCTCAACAGAGCAGCCTACTTGACGTCCAGCACGAGGATGCCCTCCCGGTGCAACTCTGCCAGAGCGGTGGCCACGTCTATGCCCCACCGCAATGCCACCTCCAGGGGCAGGGGAACTCCTGCACGGTGCCAGAGTCCATGGGACAAGACGTACTGAGGCCGAGCAGGCACCTGCTTGTGAGGAGCAGACACAGCTCACCCTGCTGCTGGGCCATTCGCTGCGCGACAGACCCCTTGTAGAGCTGCATGACGATGCAGATGCGCCCCTCCTTGATGCAGGTCCCATGCACCTTGCACACTCGCTGGCATCGCAGCGTGGCAAGGCACAGCAGGTCAATCTCTTGCAGGAAGCGCTGCGTGACATCTGGGCCACTGCCAACGTCCGGTAACCACTTGACTGCCACCTGCAGGCAGATGGATGCAGTCAGGTCGGCGTGCGCATGAGGAGGGGGCAGGACATCAGCTGCTGGGGCCGGACCTCGTAGACCTTGCCACCCTCCTGCAGCCTGCCGGACCAGAGCTCCGCCTTGCAGTGGTCCACATGCATGCGATTCAGCAGCTGCAGCCTGGCGGGCTCGATGTCCCAGCGCATACTGTAGCCCCTGAGGAGCTCAAAACCTCGATGAGACACAAGCCGCTCAGCAGTCCAGCGACCTGCAGTACAAGCTTTCGCTGGTGACCTAAATCAGCCATCATGCGCAAAGTTGAGGGAAACCATGCACCCACGCTCATGTTTCATGATGTGCCGCTGCTGCTCTTTGCAGACGATTTGGTGCTCATGAGCACAAGTGAAGAAGGACTGCAACAATTGCTGAATGCTTTACAGATATTCTGTGAAAACAGGCGGCTCAGAGTCAGTTTGGTC
>JAAMXJ010000017.1:0-28293 GCA_019693375.1 Asterochloris erici | reverse complement strand
ACCAGGGAGAGCACACTGCGAAGCATCCACCACCATGCTGGCAGTGCTCTGCACAGATTACCCCCACGAGGCCACCTTGTCAAAGAATCACTGCCCGAGCATGCTCACCGCTAGGCCCATGCTCCCTGTGGAACTCGTTGAGCCTGCTTTCTGCTAACTTCCATGCCTCGTGGTACAGAGGCTTCTTGTCCTCGTCTGCATTCAGCAAAGCATCGAAGGCCTCAGCCATGCTGGCCTTGTACTTCTTCTCCAGCAGATCTAGGTCCATGGCCTGCAACAAGTATGTACTCAATTCTGACTGTAGCGCAGGCCTGCATCTGAGGAGGCATTTCTGGTTCTTTGTCAGCATGCCTGTGCGGTGTCTGGAACACATGCCAGAGAGCGGGCTATCATGGTCGTCACTGGAGTGCAGGCCTTGCAGCTGATCACAGGAGGCAGCAGGCTCCCCATGGCTACTACTGGCAGGCAGCAAAATACTGTACACATCCAGTGACCAAGAATGTCACCTGCCAAGCGTTTCGCAGCACTCCTAGGCTTCCTAGGAGATAGCTAGTCTTGTTTGTGTAAGGTGTTGACTTTTATTTAGGGTTCATTTTTCAAAACCGAACGCACAATAGGCTGTGAGATCGTTTCTTGTACCGTGCTCACATCGCAGTTGCCTTGCTGGACTGCCTGCCTACATTGGAAACACATATGGACCATCACCTGCCGGTCTGATCAGGGACGGACAAGCTGTCCAGCCCGCAGGCTGCTCTGCAGGGCCTAGGCGGATGAACGAGCTGCGGCGCTCACATAGCTTGCTGCAGGAGATTCAAGCTCGCACCCAGGCAATTAAGCTGAATGCCACAGACACGCGCGACCGCCTTGGAGGCTTAGCTACCCAAAGCAATGCAGAGAACGCAGATGCACAGCAGCACGCAGCAACCCCTCTGAATGAGGCGCTGCCGGACGACAGCCTGCTGCACGTCTTTCGCAACCTACCAGCTAGAGATCTGTTGCTGTTGGGGCAGTGCTGCAAAGCACTGCACCGTCTGGTGAAGCAAAACAGAGCAGGTTGGGCAGAGCTCTGCCACCAACGATTTGGCTGCAGCACAGACCTCGCATGTGTGCCTCGGATGGAATGGGAGCAGGTGGGCCGACATTGCAGCAGGCCACACAATTGCCTCATGCTTCAGTGCGCTATCTTCGTGTTGCCCATGTATACATGAGGCCATGCCCACTGCTGCAATGTTTGGCTGCAGGGGTGCTGGACCGTCCAGGAGGCAGCCAGGGAGGAGCCATGCAGCTGGCATGATGTCTTCATGGAGCACACCGTCGGCTGGCAGGTTGCTCAGACTACCTTGGCATGGCTCCAGCGGCACAGCTTCCCAGCAGCTGTCTCAGGTGCGCGGCTAGCCAGCAACCACCATGTTCACACCATAGTCAGCAGGGATCTCTGGCTGGCTTGAGCAGCTCTCCGCATGACCATGCACTAGCATGTGTACCGAGCAACAGCGACGTGCGCAGAGTCTTTGTCACAGGAACTCAACATATGCTGCATGCTGACACATGATGCAGTGACATATGCTGATTTTCATGCAGCCATGACGGAACCAGCAGCTGCCCTGCAGGAGTTGCGCATCGGCAGCAGCTGATGTTTGCCCTGCAGTCGCTGCAAGTGCTGTTCTCGGGAGCGCCGAAAGCTGCTGCCGCGTTCAAGCGGCACTGCCTGTCAGCTTATAGTATCGAGCAAGCTCTGCTCAGCCTGCTGTCCAATCACTCACCAGTGTTTCAGGTGAGAACTTTCCTGGCAGTTGTGGTATGGCTGCAGCCCTCTGCTGCTGCACACTGGTGGCAAGCTGACCAGACCTGCCAACCTGCAGCGGAAGCATCCTGCCCACTCCAGCTCAATGCACGCTGCCACAGCTGGCTGCAGCCCATTTGGTGCACCCCACGCCTGCTGGCTGGTGAACTGATGACAGGAGCACACACTCTGCTGTCAGGCCCAGACCTGTCATGCATGCAGGAGATGGTATTGCTGGTCACCTCTGGTCTGCTGTACCAGTGCCAGGAGGCGGTGGCGGCCATTGCTGACGCCACGAACAGAGGGCGCCTGCTGTGGAAGCTGCAAGCTCTCAAGCGAGCCCACACGCGCTGCTGGCTGCATGTGTGGGTCAATCTGCACTTTGGCTGCCAAGGCCCCCAGGTGTGGTACAGACGGCGTTGGCAGTGATCTGCTGACATAAGTGCTCGCTTTGTCGTGCGGCGTCGTTGGCTTCCCATGCGTGTGCATTGTTGCAGGCTGCACCACAGCAGATAAGGCCCTCTGGGCAGGCTTGCATGGCAGGCGGCGGTCTCTGGCAAGCTAAGCCAGCACCCATGAGATTTGTGGCCGTATCACCAGACATTGCCACAAACGTGGTTGAGGCAGTGGTGGAGATAGCCTTGCATGATGGCCACATCTGTGGCAGAGTGTCAAACCTTCCAGACTGTTGTCACAAGTCCCAGGAGACACCTGGACATGATTCCTGGTCCATCACTGGCTCTGCACAAGGCAGTTCTTGTCAGCTGACAATCAGGCATGCAGTGCACCCGGGAGTTGGCAGCATCAGTGGCTTCTTTGATCAACATGGCCTGTTCGGACTTTTCACTGTGAGTGAGCACCAGGCTGCCATGCCCTGCAGAATACTGCAGTGACACAACTGTGGCATGCGCCTTAGATGTGCTGTATGACCTTCATTGCAGGGCCCATGAAATGATGAACTCATCAAATGTAGATGTAACGCCTGTGCGTTGCTCAATTCTCTGTGACGTGCAGCACCTGGGTGCCCCGGCCCACTGCCACAACCCTGAGGGAAGGCCCTGGGCTCACAGCCATGGCTGCTGGCTCCAGCACTTGCAGCACTACAGAGTGTGCTGGTCTCAGTCTTTTGGTGTCATCAAAGATGCTGTTGCCAGGCTGCCAGCTGTGCAGCCTCTGGTCCTGGCCAAGAGACAGCATTTGCCCCATCATTGAGACCCACACCCCCTGCAGCCAGCATTCACATGGCTTCAACACTGCGCTATGAGAGATATCAAGCAGCAGCTCTGCACCTAAGTGTGCCCTTAGGCAGTCATGCAGCTCACCTTGACAGCTGCACTGTGTGCACTAGGCACTTTCCTGCTGGCAGTCAGCTCCAGCTGCCTCGAAGAAGCAATCCCCCCCATCTCAGACTGAGCTGTGTCACATTTGTTGTCTCCTACAGGAGACTGCCTAAGTGCAAGACACAATGTGGCCACATGCAGAGCTTGGTCATCGCCGCCAGTCATTAATGTGTAGTGCTGACATCCTTCCAAGTCCCCACCTGAAGCATAGTCAGCTGCGTCAGTCATCAGACAGATGGATTGCAAGAGGGTCCGAACCAACCAGGCCAGGCTGCATGTGCAGGAGCAAGGCAATCCTGGCCATAGACAATAGACACACAAACAGCTGTGCAGACAGTCGCAGCCTTGTAGACAGCTGTGGAGGCAGGTCCACCTACCTGGTGCCAAGTTGATGCAGTTGATGCCAGATTGGTGCCAGAGCTCGCAGTGCCACAGTAGCTGGGCAGATGCATGGCCGCAAGCCCCATGCTGCACAACCAGCCAGGCTGCCAGGCGCCCCTGCGTGTCCCCACTCAGCGCAATGCTGTGCTCTGCCTGCTGTGAGCCCGCCTGACAGCCTGCTGCAGGCGTCTGGGGCCAGCAGGGTGCTGGAGCACATGCCAGGGACAAGACAGGTGAAGTGTGGAAGCTCAAGTCTCTCAGGTGCCTCCAACTGCAGCAACGAGGAGTCAGCTCATCATAGATGACGCTGACCTCAGGTCTGAATGGTGGCCTCAAGCTTTAACGGCACGCTTTCTGTCAGCCAGCCCTCAATGTCTGTGCTCAGGCCAGCCTGCAGAACGTGACTGCAGGCAGCAGGTGCCGAACATACATGTGGCACACATACATCATCTGTGGCCCCTGTTAACAGACCAAAGGGCGTGGGCAGCGTCCAGGAAAGGGCCATCAATGGCTGAGGAGCACCGTGGACAAGCTGATTTGCATGGGCGCACCTGCGCTGCTGTGCATCGAAATTGAGCAGAGCCAGCCTGGCATCTGTGGAGGCTGCCAGCACAAGGACCTGCAAGGTGCCAGCCTCCAGGGAGCCCTGCGCCAGGGCAGCGACAGCCAGGTAGCGCTGGTCGCTGCTGACATCGCTGCTCCCCACGGGGCGATTTTTGGGGCGCAGGCCCCTGCAGAGTTGGGGAGCAGAGAGTTGTGTCACTGCTGCCAGGACGCGTGTCCACAGCACAGGCCCCTGCAGAACTGGGCAGCAAAGTGCTCAAGTCACTTGCTGTCAGGACGCCTCTTTACAGCACAGGCCCTCTAAACAGAGGGCAGGCAACTGGAGACGCAGACTCTCTATGAATTTGGATCAAGCTGCGGGCATTCTGCGTTTGAGTTACTTGTCCAAGCTGGTGCATGCCAACAAAAACTCGATTTCCTGCATTACAGGGTCTGGCAGGCACAGCAGAGTCCTGCAAGGGGGTGCTGTCACAATGCCAGGCCACATTAGGCCTCAGTGCAGTGAAGTACACATCTCCCCACCTGCCAGGCGGCGGCCTCAGCCCCAGCTGCTCGTGTACCATGCTCCAACGATATGTGGCTGCATCCTGCTGCCAGCGCAGCAGCCAGGCCATGAGCACCAGCTTGGTGCCTGCACTGACCACCAACCACAACAGGCCTGCAACCCAGAGGGCAGCATGCCTTCCCCAACAGCAGGCAGGCCATTGCAACTTGGGTTGAGAAAGCGTCTTTGTGTATCAGCTCAACAGGTCCTGGCAGACTGCCACGCTTGAGGGTTGGAAGGGGTGTCAGGATGCACACGAGCCTCTCTTGCTTTGCCGCCGCCCACCATCGCGCTTGTCTCAGCTTGACGAGTACATGCCCATGGCCCCACCTGGTTCGTCGGCTTGCACAGCAGCCAGAGCCTTGACAGCCGTGCCAGCAGCATGAGTGCCAATCTCAGCCGCCCCGCACAGCTGTGCGGTGGTGCCGCCGCCGCCGCCCTCCCGGCATATGAGCCTCCTGATGCTGCCGTCCTCTGACCCTGTCACCACGCACATGCTGGGCAGCCCCTCAGGTGTGTCTCGCAAGCCTGCTTCCCGCAGCTGCTGCTGCCTGCCAGAGCTGGCACCAGATCCAGCCTCTCCTGCCTTAAACACAGCAGGGAGCACTGCATCTGGCTTGGCAGCCTTTGCAAAGCGGTCTCCCGGCACGTGCCTCTGCTGCTCCGCAATGGTGGCGCTGCCCCCAGTCTGCGGAGGCTGGGCAGCGGCTGATGCCAACGCCGCAGCCTGCGCAGGAGCTGATGCCAGGGCCGCGACCTGTACGGGGCCAGGCACGACAGCGCAGCACAGCACCTCCCTTCCGTGATGCATCAGGTGCAGCGTTGCAGGGGCGCCAGCCCCTGTGCTGCTTCCTGTGCCCAGGCCACCAGGCTCGCAGCCACCAGGCTGTGTGGCAGTGCTTGAAGCAGCAGCAGCAGCAGCCGCACTTGACAGTCGCCCGGCCTGCTGTGCAGCCCCTCCTGCCGGCTGTCCAGCTGTGCCCATGCCAGGAGTGCTCTGGGCTGCTGGGGGGAGGTGGAGGTGCAGCAGCCCCTCCTTACTGTTGTAGTGCGCAAAAGCCATGCACCCGGGGTGGCGGGCACAAAAGGAGAACGGGCGCCGCCAGCCGCCGCAGTGCAGGCGCAGCAGCTCTGCCTGGTGAGTCAGGCTGCGCACGACCCAATTGGTGGCCTGCAGGCAGCCAGACTGCAGTGTTGGTCATGCAAGCGGCAAGGCAAGGGGATTGGGGCAGGCTGCGCACCACCCGATCACAACCTTTGCAATGCCTGCAGGCAGCCAGACTGCAGTGTTGGTCATGCAAGCGGTAAGGCAATGGGAATGGGGCAGGCTGCGCACCACCCGATCGTATGGCTGCAGGCAGCCGGACTGCGGTGCCGGTCATGATGGCGAGCGGGCAAGGGGCGGCGGGGGCAAGCTGCGCTGCGTCCCGACAATGGCCTGCATGCAGCCAGGGTCTTCTGGAAAGACGCGATGGCAACGTTGGGGCTGCCAGGGTCTCTGCCTGGTGGGTCAAGCTGCGCCTGAGTGAGTTGCCGGCAGATAGTAAGAGGCCCGATCAGGCAAATTGCAGCGGCTGTGAGCACCAGGGCCTGATAGGGCAGGCTGCACAAGCAGTTGCACATGACAGCAAGTCATGCAAGAGGCCGAGGAATCTGTTTGCCGTTTCTGGTACAGGTTGCAGGCGGGTGCACGGCAGGTCATGTCCAGGCTGGTGGAAAGGCTGCCCAGAATCTTGTTGTTGCTGAGGGTGAATGCAGGTTGTTAGGCTGCACATGATATCCTGCTGTCCCTGTGGCACAGAAACCTGCTGCATGCTGGAAGACACCAACACCTTCACCTGGAAGCCGCAGGCCATTAGCACCAGGTGACCTCCCGCAGTGACATGCTCCACAACAGCCTCCACCGCTGTGATGCCACGCACTGGCTGTGACCCCGTGCAGACCACCACCTGCAACAGGTGCTTGCCTTATGAGGACCCTTGGAATTCTGGCAGCACCTGGAATCATGTGCTGACCACCTACAAAGCGCCTTGCTATGACTGACACTTCAAAATGACTTACTAGCCACAGATGATGCATGCTGAACCTCACCTGCTCAGCTGAGGGGCCCTGCTGTCGACGCTGGTAGCGACACAGGCTCCCATCCCTGCCTGCTGAGATCATGTCTGGCCCAGAGATGGCCACAAAGGCCACGCACTGTGCTGCATGTGCAGCCTTGAAGCTGGCCACCAGGGGCAGTGCATGCGCAGAGCCTGCACAGTCAGCACAGGACTCGTATGAGAGGCTGACCTCTGCGAAGGTCGAGTGTGCTGGTGGTCGTCTTGGTGCCAGATCGCTTTGCTGGGCGCCTCTGATTGCAAGCAATGAGAGACAACCAGATCAAGAGCTCTGTGGCAAGCACCAGAATGGATGACTGCCGCGCAGATATGGTGCAAGAAGCTGTGGTCTCACAGCTCTCCTTCACATCTACAGAAACACAATGTCAGCAGACCCTGCCTCACTGTTGCTGGGGTGGCCTGCCGTGACAGCATCTGGCAGCTGGAGCACGAACACTCCGCCTGCAGAATCACCGCACAACAGCAGCCCGTGCTCACGGCTGGCTGCCATGCTCAGCGTCCTGGCTCTGAAGGGAGAGCTGGCCGTTGCCAGCAGGACAGGTTCGGCTGCCGACCCTGCAGCAATGAGGGAGCGCACAGGACATGAACCAAATCTCTCCAGTCCAGAGTGTACGCCTGATGGGCAGAGCAAGTCAGGCTACCAGCAGTGTGAGTGCTGCACAGGCTACCGGCAGGGTGAGTGCTGCACACACTCCCATGCTGCCCTTATCGAGGTGGCAGCCGGAGCTGACTCCTCCACCAACTGAGGCAGGCCCTGCCTTGCTGCAGCGGCAGGCAGAGTGCTCCACAGCCTGCACCTCAGCAAACCTCCTGTGCTGCAGCAGCCGCTAGCCTCACCTTGATGGTGCCACCTGCTGCCCGCAGCGCCAGGGGGCAGCAGCCAGCACTGCAGCTGGTGCTGGCTGGAGGTGGCAAACAGGTGGCGGGGGCTGACTGCGGGCCAGAAGGCCCCCAAGACAGCACCGTCGCTGCAGGCCTGCCAGCAGCAACAGACCTGCACAGCCGCATGGTTGGGATCTCCCCCCGCTGGATGCCCCACACCACCAACATCTGATGGGCTGGGCTGCCCTGGCTGTTGCCTGCCACTGTATTCAGACCCACATGAGTCTGGTGGGATCTGCTGGGAGGCATTCGAGCTGGCAGGATTGCTCAGCCCACCACTGCTGGCCTGCTGGGCAGCAGCCACACTTAAGTAGGTCAGAGAGCCGCTATTCTGGCCCAGAGCCACCAGGTGAGCCCCGTCCGCCGCTGCCAAGACGCCTGGCAGGGCTGCTGGGCCGCCCTGCTGGTGGGTATCCTGCTGCTGCTGCTGGGAGAGGGGGCTGACAGCCATGCATGTAATTGGGCTGGCCTGGCGGCACACATGCAGAAGCTCCCAGCGCTCAGCCTGCCCCTGGAGAGTGGGCAGGGTGACGCGGTGCAGGAGGCCCCTGTTGGTGGCCACCAGGAGGTGGGTCAGGCCTGTGAAGGCCACGGCACGCACCCACTCGGCCTGGCTGCTGTCAGGTGGGGGGGGATGCTGCCTGCTGCCTGGAGCAGGGAGTCCTTGCGGCTGCTGCCTGGGTGTGATGGGCACTGCATTGCTGCTGCATCCTGCTGCAGCTGGGGCTGACGTCTGTGGTGGCATCGCGGAGGCCTCTGCTGCTGCGCTGCCAGAGTGTGCAGCGCCGCCACTTGTGTTACTGGCAGCCCCTGAGGGCGAGAATACAACCTGACTCTCAGCCTCTGGAGCGCCTGGCTGCTCAGGGGTGCGCTCCTGCCGCCTCAGAAGTGGCCTGGCAGCATCTGACGCTGCCACCAGGTGTTGGCAGGGGATGCTGTGCATGCGCAGCGCCAAACCCTGCCCCAAATGCTTCTGAGGCTGAAGGGCATGCTGCGCCTGCCCTGAACGGGCGGCCCCTGTGTTGCCTGTGCTGCTGGCAGGCTGCGGCAGCCAGTCTGCCATGTGCCACAGTTTGATGGACGCGTCAGCCCCAGCAGTGAGCAGCAGGCCGGCTGAGCTGTGGAAGGAGCAGCGCCAGATGCCGCGCCCTCTGTGCCCCTGGAGGCAGGCCAGCTGCTGCCCATCTGCCAGCCTCCAAGCCCTACAGCGCATGCATGGGATTATTTAGGGAGTCGTGCACTTCATTTCAGTGGACAAGGTGTGGTGCAGGTGCTAATGCACGTTTGCACTGCCTGAGCAGATCATGTGCCGGCTGAAGCGTGATCTGGGCAGGCCATGCAGAGCCTGCCATCTGAGGGATGCCACCGGACATGGCATGCCGCAAATGCCTGGTGTGCATGCACAGTGACCGTGCGACCAGGGTGTCTCACCTGGCTGTGCAGTCCTCGCTGGCAGTGAACAGGACACCGTCACCAAAGGCGCAGTCCCAGACTCTGGCTGTGTGCCCCCTGAGTGCCATCAGGCAGCAGCCTGCGGGTGGCTGGCCGTCAGCCTGTGCTGAGCGGGTGACTGAAGACTTGTCCTGATGTGACCGTGCCTCTGCACCCTGCCGGGGAGCTGCAGCACCCTGTGTGTCCCATATACGGACTGAGCGATCGTCTGAGCCCGATGCCAGTCTGTGCCCGTCTGCCTGCCATACAACACTGCACGTGGACAGGTGTGCTTGGTTGCGTCTGCACAGCAAGTCATGAGCAGTGTGTTCATCAGGCATGCGACCTGCTGCAGAGCACGGCTGCAGCGCACAATGAGGAAAGGTTGGGGTGGTCACTGCTGTCTCAGCACTCAGCTTCGGGCGTGCACATTGTTGCCAGGTGTGTGATGCTCCCCAGGCAGCCAGGCTCAATGCAATTTCACAGCTGTCTGGCTCACCTGTGAATGGATCCCTCATGCCCCTTGCACCTCAGCAGCGGGGGTACATCACATCTGGCAGGGGCAGGAGGGCTGCCACTTCCAGCCATGTCAAAACCCCAGACGAGCACATCCAAGAAGATGGTGCCAGCCGCAACCAGCATGGTCCCTGGAGCTGCTGACCCCTGCAGCTTTGGCTACACAGCCTGTGTATCTGGTGCCTGTGTAATGCCAGCACAAGTCGTGAGCAGCATGCTGACCTTGGGCGGCCACTCACCTGATGAGGCAGGAGGGCCATTGAGTACAGAAGGGAGCTCTCAGTGCATTGCCATGTGCATGAAAACCTGCGGGTGCTCTCCGGGTCAAGCCAGAAGGCCTGCACGCTGTTGTTGCTCAGTCCAACAATTGCCACTGCAGTCAGGCCAGCAAAGCAGAGGCTCCCAGCCATGGTCCATTGGCTGAAGCAGCCCAGCTCTGCACACTCAGCAAGAGTCAGAGCTGCTGTCGCCTGATCTGTGCCGTTTTGCCCTGTCTGCAGGCACCAAATCTGCAGCAGCACACGCACTGCTGCGCAGATGATGGAAACCTTGGAGCACACTATTTCAATGAGCGCTCAGCAGACCGTGGCAAGCCTTCCACCATGCAGCAGCAGCAACCCGTTGGCGCCCTGTTGCATAAATTGGATGCCATGCAGACGCGTGCCATCTCGGAGCACAGTCTGCTGCAGCAAGAGCTGACCAGACAGTAGACCACAGATGTGCAGCTGAGACCCAACACCTGCATGAAACATAACTCATCCGTGCAACTCAAAGATGTAGAACTGCCTCAGACTTTTCAGCTGACCTGCGAGGACCAGATCTTGTTTGTTGTTGAGCCTGATAAGCTGCACAGCAAAGACATCCCCCACAAAAGCGCCATGAGACAGCCGCATGCTCCAGATCGTCCCAGAAGAAGAAGAGCTGAAGTCAGGTCATGACTGATCCCAAATGATCCCAATGAATCATTTTCAGGTTCTGAGGTGGCTGCTGGTGAGCCTGTGTGTGGTGCAGGGGAGACAAATGTGCTGTGGGCTACCTGTGGTGCACAGCAACAGCACTTGTTGGGGACGCTGGCAGAAGAAGTGGCAACAGCTGTTGGTGCAGACGCCAGACATGACCAGGTAGAGGAAGGCTCCTGTTGCGTACTGGTGTGCCCACTGGCTCCCTCCTGAGCACATGCTCTGGGATTCTGCTTGCAGAGCGGACGCCCTTACTGTTCGGTGCACTTGAGCTTCAGCGTAAATACATACCAAAAAGCAGCTAATGCTGTCCAATGAAATCATCAAATTGTGGCATGTGTACACAGAAGGTATGCTTCAGGCCCTGGAGCTATCTCCAGAGCTGTTCAAGCTCCAAAATTGCCTTGCGCTCCTCACTGCCTTCCTCAGCCTGCAGGGACGGTGGCAGCCAGGCTTTGCAGGCGGCTTTGAAGGCGGCTGTGCAGGCGGTTCATCTGTGTCAGCAAGGCCTGCCACAGACACACCACACAGCAGTGCCCACCAGAGACACAGGCCGCATCTGCAGTGCAGCCCGCCTCTCAGCCGGCCCCAGTGGCAGGCCAGTGCAGCCAGTTGCTGGGGCCTGAGGCCACAGCACTGGGGAAGCCCCCACAGACCTGCAGCAGGACATAGAGTGTTGCACTGCCAGCCTCCTGCTGACGGTGCAGAGATGATGAGCTGCTGAGCGCTCCAGCATGCACCAGCTGCCATGCAGTCCTTGCATGGAGGCAGCCAGTGCAGTCTGTCTGGCACAGTGCAGCCTTCCCGCACTGACAAGGCCTTTGAGGGCGGGAGTGACCACCAGCCCACCTGTTGGGCAGAAGGTGTGTGGGCCACTGTGGCCTGGCAACCACATCCGCCCCTTGTGAGAGCTGCACAGAGGGCTCAGTGTCAGGCAGATCCCCATCCTCAGCACTGCCGCCAAACAACCTGAAGCCAGGATAATCGGAGCATGTTTTGATTGTGCAACAAAGACCAAAGGATGTAGCAAAGCCCAGTTACGTGTTAACAGACCTGGCTACAAACAGACTGGGATGAGGTTTTGTGGATGTCAGGTGGAAGCTGCAGTGGTGCGCTGTGACTGTACCAGCACTCCTTCTGCCTCCATCTTTTGCCACAGCCTCTAATCGAGCAGCCAAGCCAGCAACGCTGTACCCTGGCTGCCCAGCCTGAAGCCCCCTGCACGCACAAGGAAGCGTGCTCACATGGTCGCGCAGCAAGACTGCACCCTTGCACGCTCAGTGTGCAGAGATGAAAAGCGCTGCTGCCCATACTGCTCTGGCAGCAGCAGGAGTAGGCGCATGCAGAGCCTGCTATGCACCTGTACTGTTTCAGCAACCGGGCTGTGGCATGCTTGGAGACACGCTGAGGAAATTTCTGGTTGCGCATGGCGGGTTCTGTGCCTGAAGCCAGCCACTGATTGCTGGCAGGGCCGGTGGCGGGCCAGTCAGGGTCCAGCAACAACTCTGCCTCCGCAGGGGTTAGCGGCACCTGTAAGAGTCTCATGTCAGTCTCCTGAGACTAGAGCGCAGTGTGGCCCATTACAATGCACATGTTGTATGTAAGGCGCAGACACATGTGAACTCTGCTGTGGCCCAGGCCATGGGCACATATGCATGCCTGTGGCCCAGCTGTGCAACATTGGGAATTCAGCGTATCAATGCTTCACAAGCGTGCAGGACAGCGGGCCATACATCAGGCGCCAATCTACATAGCAGACCATGCCCAGTGCCCAACATTGACAGCCCACTGGACAAACCTGCTGTTTGTGCAACAGCGCCTGCAGCTGCTCAGAGTTGTGCTGCTGCCGGCTGCCTGCCTCTTCGGGTGGCTGCTGCTGCAGCCCCCCGAAACGTGCATCCATGCTGGCAAAGCCCCACACATTCCCAAAGTCAACAGCATCTGGCGCTGGAAGAGGTACATCTTGCAGGCCTGCATTCAGAGCACACATCAGCACCCCCAGGCAGGTCGTGGGACCCTTGTGCAGCCCTGCATGCATGGCTGGACACCCCCGCAAATCAGCCAAGCAGCAACCCATCAGCCAGTGGCTGGCTGAGCACCCCTTATGCAGGACGCTTCCAAGCAGCCTTGAGCAGCTGCTTGCACTGCACTTTAGAAGGGCACAGCGGTGCATCTTGCCCGCCTACAGAGGCTGCAGTCACGTCCCTGCACCCAGCCCTTGGCAGCAGGTCATCAGAGCTTGCACACCGATGCAACTGTGAAGCCCCACTTTGGCTGGCTGCAGAGGCTGCAGGTGCCTTTCGAGCCCAGCCCCTCACGGCAGCCGTCAGCAGAGCGTGATGCAGCTCCACATCAAACAGCAGCTCAGTCCCTAGCGGTGGCAGCCCCCTCAGAACACTGGTCTCTGGGGGCTTGTCTGTGGGGACCATGCCTGTGGCGAGCCCCTGCGCCACCCAGCGCTCCCTGTGCTGCTTCTGGGCAGCCAGGTTGGCAGCCACCAGGGCAGGGGCCAGGGTGGCACGGGGGCGCTTGAGTGGCGGCCCACTGTCGCTGCCAGCAGGTGTTTCAGCACCTGCTGGAGCTGCCAGCTGCGCAGCATCTACTGGTGGTTCATTGCTGACTCGCCGACCTTCCTTGCTGGGGTGATCTGAGGCTCCTGCTGCCTGAGATGGCTGGCCAGCAGCAATGCCAGCTGCTGCAACACCGTGCACAGGGTGGTTGGCTGCAGCTGCAGCAGCAGCCCCCGCTGGCCATGCTGCCACATCAGAAGATGCTATCGAAGTCTTGTCGACTGCCTGTCTGCTCAGCACGCGTTGGCGACGTGCTGGCGAGGTGGGCAAAGGCGTGCCAGCTGCCTGGCAGGCAGACTTTTGCTCAGCTGCCTCAGCAGCAGCCGTCCTGGCTGCCCGCTTGATCTGCCGCTTCTCTTTAAGAGAGAGCCTCCGCGGCTCAGTTGGAGCTGGCTGTGCAGCAGCCTCGACGCTTTGCACAGCAATCTCGTGCAACCTGGGCCGGTCAGGCCAGGCAGAGTCTGGCATTTGTTGCTGTGCACCACCCGAGGCAACTGTATCTGTAGTATCCCTGCAGGCAGGGATTGAGTAACTTTTCACATCTCCATGGCTGGGACCTCTGATGACGGTTGCAGGCAAGCCCTACAGCAGGCCCATGCTCAGCTGCAGCGCAGCAAGCAGGACATGATTCAGCGTGTCGTGTTTGATGTCTGCAGGTGCTGGCATGAGGACGCCACCAGCAAAGCTTCAGGGCAGGGCTGGCCTGCAGGTGCCGCCACTGGGAAGTGCAGAGCAGCACTTCAGCGCGAGAGGGCACAGAAGAGCACTGCAAACCACAGACGGTTGCACTGCAGTTTGTCTCAGAGCAGAACCTGCCTGCAGGCGCTGACAAAGAGGTCCCCTAAAAACGACAGCCTGATGAGCAGCGAGGCAGGCCACCAGGAGGGGTCGCCTCCCGGATCCTGCGGCTGCTGTGGCAGCACAATGAGGCCCTGCAGCTGGCACCACTCTGTCTCACACCACACAAACACATCAGAGCACACCACAAGTTGCACTGCTGCACTGAACTCGAGTCTGTGCAGTCCACAGCTCGCTTCTGCAGACAGCACGCATCCCTGCCAGGATGGTCTGCTACGCTGATGCTCCGCTATGTCTGGCAAAGGGTGCCCCCTCTCAAGGCAGGATCAGGGTGTGATGATGAATGCCAAAGTGATGAGTGCTGCAGTGAGGGTGCTTGCAGTTCAAGGTGGGAGGGGTGCGAGGTTGGGTGGCACCTACATGATCCTTTGTCATGGAACAGTAACTCTGGATCAAAGACGTCAAGGCACAGCTGTGGAGGGGCAGAACAGGCACCTTGAGGTCTGATGCCCATCTGGCGAGCTGTTGCAGCTGGTGGCCATGCTTGGCTGTCAATGCATGACTTGGCACATGTCGCAAAGGTGTGCACACGCGCAGGGGCAAGTCTGCACTCTGGAAGCTCATATCGCCATGCAGGCCTCTTGATGCGCAGCCCTGATTCCCTGCAGCGGGCAGGAAGGGTTTGATGGTGGTCAGGCCCCCCAGATTGCATCAGCCTGTAGGGTGCCCTTGTCATGCACATGTGCCAGGGCTGGTGCAATAGCAGGCGCAAGGGCAGAGTGCCGCTTGACTTCGTCGTAGCACAGGCTGTGCTCCCTTGCGCTGCTCTGCAGCCTGCCAGACTGCAGACCCGAGGCAAGGTGTGGCAAGTGCACTTGGCTGGAGAAGGCAAGCACTCCCAGGGTACCATGTCGGCGTCGAGCTGATGTGCCCACT
The DNA here is from genome assembly GCA_019693375.1 of Asterochloris erici. Lineage (NCBI taxonomy): Eukaryota > Viridiplantae > Chlorophyta > Trebouxiophyceae > Trebouxiales > Trebouxiaceae > Asterochloris > Asterochloris erici. The sequence continues at coordinate 13,472 of JAAMXJ010000017.1, read as the reverse complement.
CTCACACGCAGGTCACCTGCTCCGTGCACTTCGGCTGCAGCTGTTGACTGGTCCGCAGCGGCCAGGAAGTCATAGGACATGCAGTCGCCAGTAATAGCCGAGGCCGCAAAGATGGTGCCTAGGGCTTGCAGCGTGGCAGGAGACTGCAGACAGACCACGTGGCATGGTTTGCACCAAAGCAGTTGCACTGAACTGAAGTAAGCGGATGTATGAGATGTCTTGAGGCAGTGGCGGCAGCACAAGGCACTTCCCAGCCAGGGATAGCAGCCACAGCAAAGGTGCTGCTGCAGAGGGCAGGGCCTGGCTCTCTGGCGGCAGGCTTGTTCAGCTCAGCTCAGCCGTCGCTGCACACCCCCAAAAAGCGCTTGACAAAACCCACTCACCTGGTGACCTGGAAGGCCTGGCTCTGCGCCAGCCTGGCTGGCTTGAGTGCCTCCCAGCGACGTGCCAAACATCTCCTGGGATGCAGGCATGCTGTCCTGCAGCCAGGGCCATGAGGTGTCGCTGCATGCATAGTCTGGCTTTGACTGACCAGGCTTGCTGGGTCTGGAGTCAGGTGGCAACATCTCTGGACAGCACGCACCTGTGTTTGACACCAGGCACTTTGCATAGGCGGACTGCCCAGAGCAGGGTCCACAGCCTGTGCTAGTGCACCTGCAGTCAAGGTTGCTGTGAGGTGCATGCGAGGCACTCGACTATCAAGATGCCAGCCCTGCAGTTCTTTAACTGCATCTCTAGTCAAAGAGTTGCATGTGGCGCTCACAGCAAGCGGGCACACCTCAGCAAGCTGTGCGTACCTTGAGGCCTGGAAGCAAAAAGCTGCAAAAGGTGCGGGGGGTTGTGCTGCAGGCCATGCTTCCAGGAGAGCAGGGGAGCCTCCAGCCGTCTCTGGTCAAACAGCAGCACCGCACTGCCAGTGCAGGCCGCAATTAGCGCCTCACTCCTGCCGGCCTGCAGAGACAGCCTGAGCATTGGACAGCTGCGTCAGTGTCCCTGCCCTTCATCCAGTACATATGCAGTGCAAGATTTTCCCTGCAGTGCCAGCTCTGAGTGGGCCAGCATGCACATGTATGGACCTGGCACTCCTGCTGCACCACACCCCTCTGCTGTGGCAGGCATGTGCGAGCTTGAGCCAGCCTCCCTGTCAGCACGCCTGAGAGGACCGCACATCAGCCAGGGCACGAGCAGGCAGCCTGCCTACCACAGCAAGCATCCCTGCCAGCATACCTGGGACGCCCTCAGCACACCCTACAGGGCACAAGCAGGCAGCACAGCGAGCCCCCATGCCGGCGCATCTGAGAGGCCCACACCAAGTTCTGCAGTGCACGAGCAGGCAGCTTGGCCGCGATAGCAAGTCTCCATGCCCGCGCCAAGGTGGACAGGGTTTGGGCGCCAATAAATATCACCTGAGAGGCCTGCGCCAGCTGGGTGAACTGTTCCCCCTCCCTGAGGGTGTGCACCAGGCGCACATCTGCCGGTCCGCGCAGGGGGCCCAAGCTGCAGCGCACCAGCCTTCGCCCAGCTGCACACACCAGAGAACGGGGCCTGTGGCCCCAGCACAGGCATGCCCGCCCACTGGTGCCGGGCTGCAGGTTGCTGTTGCCGGCAGCCACCACAGTCAGGGCCTGCAGGTAGGAGTACTTTTGAGAAAAGTACATACAGCTGTGCCCCGCATGTGAGGTGCACAGTTCTCAGCATGGCACAGGACCACAGAATCCATGCCTGGCCCAAGGCAAGCCAGGCCCTGAATGTGCTGCACAGGCAGGCATCAGGCTTGCAGAGGCTGAGCGCTTCAGGCAGGCTGCAGTTGGCCCTTGCTTGGCAGAGCTGTTGGGGGCGCATCAGCAGGGGTGCACCGCACAGTGCTGGTGTCCAGCGCCTGCATGGATCGGTTCCGGGCACCTTTGCCGGCGGCAGCTGCCCCTCCTTTCCCTCCTGCGCAGCCTCTGCTTGTGCGAAGCTGTCCTGGTGCAGCAACAGCAGGTGCACAGACCCGTCCTGGCAGATGAAGGCTACTTCTGCGCCCATGTGAGGGCTGGTAGCCATGTCAGCAATGCAGGAGGACGTCTTGGATGAGCCCACCAGCTGCAGCTGCGGCTGCCTGCAGGGAATGGAGTGTATGCCCTCCCGCTTCACGGCATGGTACGCAGCAGAAGCTGACCTATCTGTGTGTGTGTCCGTATGTGTGTGTGTGTGTATAAAGCGTGAGGGAGAGTGAGGGAGGGACAGACAGACTGCAGGGGCTTCCCAGACAGGCCTCACCTGCCCATGCCAGTCTGGTTGGCTTGGCAGCGCAGGAGTGAGACGGTATACATGGTTTGGACTGCCACCCAGAGGCCTCCCCTGCAGAGACTGTCAGCTGCGCCAACTGAACCCGTTCCTGTGAGCGGACTGGCAGGGTCCTGCCATGCCAGAACCTGCAGGATCTGGGCCCCTGACAGGTCTGCCTGCACCTGATGCACAACCTGCACAGCAGGTACAGGGGCCTGATGGAAGCCTGATGTCTACTTGTTCCAGGAGCAGCTGGCAGCAGGATCTGATTTCTGTGGGAGACAGGGCCACATGCATTGCTGGTGTTCATGATGTCCAACATGTCATGCGGCCACTGCCATTGCTTCTGCACGCAGCGCATATGAGGTAGCCTATTCATGGCTGCATCCACCTGGATAGGGGAAGCTGGGCCCTGCTCCAGCACTGTCAAATGCAGCTGATGCCATGCGCCGCCGCTGGCATGGAAGACCAGCAGAGCCGTGCCGGCCCAGCAGGCTGCCAGGCTGTTGCCCTGCAGCGCTGTCAAGCCATCGTGCTGCTGCAGCTGGTTGCCCTCTGTGACAGCACTGCGCAGGAGGCCACACGGAACTGTGATGTCCTCCCTGGCTGAGGTCAGCCATTTCAGATGCTCCTCGGACACATGGTATAGCCTGCAGGGGTGGCAGGACATCGAGCAAGATGGCGTCGCTGAAGTAAATAATCAGGACCTCCGCCAGGAGGCAGTGCATGGTACCTCAGAGGCCTCAGCAGCTCCTGAGGGGGAACGAGATAAGGTGAAACTGGTTGCTTGGCTGGCAGCCAGAAGATGTCCTGCCCGATTTGCAGTCCGTGTGCTGCACCAGGCCATCTCTGGAGGCCAGTCTGCGGCGGGTGAAGCCTGCATCCAGACCTGCCTGTCAGTCAGCACATAGGTGTCCACCTGATCTAACATCAGGTATGGGCAGATGGGCACCTTGTGATGCCTCCCGAGAAACCAGCTGAGATGTCCGCTGCAGGCTGCATAGCCGAGAGGAGTGCCCCATGGGCTAGTCCTTGTCATGGGGTTCTCCTGGCATTCTTGGATTCAACCTCGTGCCAGCGCGCTCAAATTACTTCGCTCTCAGTGCAAAAGCTGCGTGCTTCTGCAATCTCTGTGGCCACAGAAACCGGCCGAGCCCCTTGCTGCGTGGAGGATGCGCTGCTGCTGCTGCCCCCTGCGTCTGTGTTGATCCCAGATGGCGATTCAGCTCTCGGACGTTTCGCTAGACTCTCAGCACCTAACACAGGCCAGCAGCCTGCTTGTCAATAGATCCAATGCCAGGCCTAGACCCCCTTAGCCCACAAGCTCAACTGAAGCACATGTAGCAGCCCTCCCTCCTGTCTGCATCATCCACAGGAGCCACCAGCCCTCCAGCTGAACAGACCTGCCAAACATGTAAGTCACTGCCAGCCAGGGCGTGCGTCCGCCTGGGGCGCATGCTTGCTCATGGGGCAAGAGTCTGCCAGTTCAGGTGGTTTCAAGCCACCTTTCTAGCTCTGTCTGTGCATGGGTCCAGCTTGCCTGGATGCCAGGACTGTGGCTAGAAGGTCTGTCGCTACCTGCCACTGACAGCATGTGGCGGCTGCTGCGCTCCAGCCTTGGCGCTGTGTCACAGAGGGCCTGCCTGACCTGTCCTGCCTGTGGCGGGCCATACACCTTCAAGTCTTGACAGTCATGACCGCTCTGTTGCAGGCTCAGCAACCAGTCCTTTCAGACAATTCTTGGCCCCAAGCCCATCAGGCATGACAGCGCTGCCTCCATGCTAGAGGCTGAACTGACCGGCCCGAAGAAGCAGCCATGCGACGCCATGCCCCTGCAGCTTAGGGTGCCAGCCGCCAAGGGCACTGTCGAACCCACCCACCACAGGCGCCGCGTCATCAAGCTGAAACCCCTCGATGACCCTGGCATGGAATGTGCTGCTGGCGCCCCTGCTGCCGGCATCACCACATCTGCAGTGCTGGCACAGCCGCCTGCTCTGAGGGCCAAGGTTCAGCCCGGCCTCAAGCCTGCACCAGTTGCTGCTGGTGCTGGCAGCCCCACCTCGGTGCTTGAGCGGGGCCTCAGCACACCCACGCACCGGCACCTGCCCGCGCCGGCCGTGCCAGTGCCAGCAGCCCAGCAGCAGCAATCGACCCCTGTGCACCCCCTGGGCTCCTGGGCCGAGCGCCAGGTCTGGCACAAGCTGCCACAAGCTGCTGCTGGCAACCAGTGGGGCGCAGCACCACTGCTCGCCGGCCCGCCGGTCAAGACCAGTGCCCAGCCGGCCCCCACTTCTAGCAGGGTCAGGTCGCGGGCTGCAGCCCTGCTGGCCTCCGGTCAGCGCACCCCACGCCATGAGGCGCACCTGGCCTGGGCCTGGCCCAGGCATGCTCCTCCAGGTGGGTGCTGCCTCACCGTCTGCAGGTTGGCTCATGGGCCATGGGGTGCTGTGACTAGCAGCGTATGTGCAACAATTGATTGGCTCTGGCAGATCACGCTGCATCTGACTGGCAGCAAGGCCATGGCGGACATGGACTCCTGTGAAGTGGCCTGCCCTGACTTCGCCTGGGGTTGCTGACCTCATGCAGTTGCCTGCAGGTGCCCAGCCTGAGGCCAAGGCTGGCGAGGCCTGGCGCCGCCAATTTCGCAGGAAGTGGGGCCTGGAGCAGCTGAGGGCGCTGCGGAAGAGCTTCCCAGCAGATGACGACACCCTGCGAGAGTCCTGGGATGATGCACTAGCCCTGGTGCAGGCAGTCAACAGCTCCCAGGCCCAGCAGGTGCCTTTCAGGTCCCTTGCTTCCTGATCCTTGCTCACCGATGCATGAGACGTAACTGACAGGGACAGCAGGTGTGCAACCGCTGCTTGTATGGTTTCAGTACCAACTTGTTGATGCAGAGCACGGTTACGGTCACGTAGTAGTAGGGCAGCAATTGGTAGGGATTGCTTTTAAATTGCTTTCTATCTATAGGCTGCTGACCTGTGCTTGACGCTTCAGCTTTGGGCCTGGCAGAGGTACGCCCGCTACAGGCTTCAGTGACTGGGCCTGAGGTGTCCGTGACGCTGGTTGAGACACAGCTGACAGGGCAGTGGGGCTGCTGCTGCCCTGTACATGCTGGCCAGCAGTCGTGTGCATCATGTTGCATGAGACAGAGCTGACAGGCCCCGCAGGCAACTGTCAGTGGGTCTATGGCTGCTGCTGGGAGCATCATACCGCGTCTGCTTGTGGCAAGAGCTTCCTCGTTTGCAGCCAAGGGAGGACATGATCATGCACCAGCGTTATGCTCCTGCACTGACCACCTGCTCATGCCGTGCTGCAGGTTGACATGACACTGCCGCTGGCAGCTGCTCTGGCCCCTGAGCCAGCTGCTATGCCCCTCCTGGACATCGAGGATGCCTTTGCAGATGTCCTGCTGGAGGACTTTGCGCCTGCTGGCCCCCCGGCAGGTGTGCGCTTGCTCCTCCTGAGCTTTTCTCTTGGCAAGCTGGTTGAGCATGTGCCTCTGCTCCTGTCTTCCTGTGATGTTGAGAGATGGCGCCCCTGTGTTGTAGATTCAGAGCACCTGCTGCTGCAGAACTTCTCACAACAAGCCTGAATGTTTTGAACTCAGTGACAGGGTGCTGACTTGGCTCAGGCTGTGCGCTGCAGGAGACACAGCTCAACTGGCAGGCAAGGCATGCATATGCATGGAGGCCAGCATCGTTGCACACAGCGTTGCTCTCAAGGCACAGGAGCTTCAGCTTCATCAGGTCAGTCTCTCATCCTGTTGGTCCACACCTGTTGCAAGAAGGTGATGTATGGCTCTTCCAGCCTGACCTCTTTAAACTGCTGGTGGTGCTGATGGGCTCTGGGCGCATACCTTACAGGTGTGCCTGCAGGTCAAGGTGATGGCCAAGCTGAAGGAGGACCCCCCAACAGGCATCCAGACTGTGCCCTGGAACCCCTTCTGGAAACATGCATGAATGTTTTGTTTTGTAAAGGGTTACATATTTTCCGCTCACTCTTTCATCATGACAACAATGCAGCAGACAAAAAGCCAAGGCCCAGTCTCTTTCCAGCCAGTTGTAAATTTCACAGCAACAACAGCGTCAGCTTCTCGATGAAGAATGAGGTCTTTGCAGGCAGCTCAAGGCCTGCCAGACCTGCTTGCACAAGCCCTCTGAGTTGTTGCGCATTGCCAGATTGCTCAGGCAACAGCGGCTGTCACTAGTGACCTCATCATTGTCATTCTGAGTCTCGAACAGCGAGGAGAAGTCCTGGACTAGGCCAGGTATCTGCCATGACATGACTGGCCTGTCAGGGTTGCTTGCAGAGGCCTCCTGGTTCAGCAATGTGAGGCTAAGGTACAGCTCTATACCACCACAGTGGCCGGTGCAGAGCTTTTGAACTGGGTGGACTGTGTTACTTGCACACTTCTGCTGGTCAGGGACAACTTCAGCTCCAAAGCCTGCCGGCATCTTTCCAGGGGAGTCATTGTTCATGAATGATCATAAAGCCTGATATGAGGAGAAAGGGGCCATAAAAGGGAGGGTTCAGAAAAATGCATGGTGCGGATGGTGGCACCTTCATGCACAGAGCAACTGTGGGCGCATGTGGCGATCGCACATTGACCTGTCAAAGCATATGCCCTGCATGGCTTTATTCTCAGCCTTGCAGCAGCTGACTGCTGGGTTGGTCATCGCACCCAGTATGCCTTGCAAAAGGCTGTGTGCTGCAGGCGATATTGGGCCTGCTGCTCTGCCTCATAAAATTGCCGGTGCTGGGGTTCCAGAGCCAGCAGCGCCCTTGTCACAGGGCTGTCCACGCTTGCCAGGTACCTACAAAGCAAGCTCAACGCCTTGAGAGTGCAAACCTGCAGAGCTGTGGGCATTGCATAGCAGCAGCAAAGGGCTCCTTCTCCTCTGATCTCAGGATGCGGCGCCCAGCAACCGCCAAAATGCAGATGCCCACAGAAGCCATTGCAAAGCCACCAGCCGGCAGCAGCGCGCATCTGCAGGGCACCCACTGCATCTGATGGGGCAGCATGCAGCATGCAGTCCCTTCAGGCTCTCACCAGTTGACCTCGGCAGGCTTGCCCATCTCCTTCTTGGGGACAGGTTGATCCAGTAGCCCACTGCTGAGCCGAGTATTCAGCATGTCCTGAGCCTCAGGCGTGTCTTCAGGGGTCCTACCTGCCAGCAGCCAGCTCAATATCAGCAGCAACCCAGATGTCGATGACTCATGAATGAGGGTGGAATGCAGCCGGCACATGCCCGCACACAGATTGCTTGTGCTGCACAGGCGGCAGGAGGCTGAGGCCGACCCTCAGCATCAGCCATCCTGCCCAGCAGTCACCTGGCAGTTTGTGCAGCAGCCAATCCAGGGATCGGCGCTTGAGCATCAGAAGCCGGTGCGGGAGCGCTGACTGAGTGGGCATCAGGGGCTGTTTAAAGCGCTGCTCCTTAGGTGTCTCTGCAGCCTCAGGGGACAAGCAGGCTGTTGACAGCTGGAAGGGGGAAGCCAGCACTGAGGAGGGTGACAGCGGCTCTGCAACTGCAGGGCTGAGATGGTCCTCCAGTGCCTTTTCTGTGCTGAGGGCCTGGCAGGGGGCCTGCTGCTGTGCGAGGCTGCATGGCGCACTGCTGCCTTCCCGCTGCACCATGCTGGCAGCTGTCTGGAAGCCTGCGGCCGACAGCCCGGCATACCTGCATCAAGGTAGGTAGGTCAAGAGCGAGCAGACTTTCACTGATGATGGATGTCAGGCAGTGGCTGCTGTCTCCAGGGTGTGTGCAAGTGACCCAGAACCCTGCTGGAATGCCAGAGGAGCAGCAGAGGTGCCAACATGAACTGACAAAGGGTTTTGCAACTGAGAGCCATCTCACCACCAACAGATATCAAGTAGCATAGGGCTTGGCAATCCCCGAGCACTCGGTCCCCCGCAGGGTACTGCCTTGACTGGCTGTGGCACCTTCAGCTTGCAGATCAGGCGCCATTCCTGAGACCGTCTGAGCCAACGGTGCATTGCCGAAGAGGAAGACAGTGATGCTTGGGTTCAAGGCCGCAAACAAGCGGACCCTAGCCACATTGGGGAAATAGAACGACATCTTGATCAGCTGCCACTTAGGTCATCATGCAGAGCATCGCTTCACAGATTCTCATGGGGTTTCATGAGATGCACAAACTTCGACCCTTTAAGTGCCACCTGAAAAACAAAAAAGGACAAGCAGATCACAGTCTGAGGCCACAGCGAGCGTGCATCCACGTACGTCTGATTAAGTGCGCAGATAATTCCCCAGTCACTGCAGTCCCAGACAGCATTCGCGAGTTGCGCGGAATCCTAACGTCCAAGTGGAGGTGAGAAGCTGAGTGCCTTGGACCTCTCATGTGCGCAGCAGTGACAGCAATGATGCAGTGACAATAGGTTGCAGAAACCCTGCCACTCAATCTGCACTCCAAAGAAGCGCCCTATGCTGGCACCCGCCGGTCGCATTCATCCAGTGAGACTGCATCAGGCGCCTGCCGTGCTGTGTCCATCTGACCAAAGTTTTGGTGCATATGTATACAGGAGCCATGAGGACTCTTAACCTGATGGTGCTGGCACTCATCACCATCATGATGGTGTCAACATCCATTAAGGCTAGTTTTGCATTTCCACAATCTACAATGCGCCACGCTCCTCATCATGCCCCCCACACTGAGTTATAGTGAAAGGCAGCTAATATATGTGCAGGCTGCGTGCCCCACCCAGATCCAGGTGGTCCTGGACTCGGTAACTGGGACTCTCTGCAGCATCTCAACTACTTATGGTGTCAGCGTGGCCCGCATTCAGCAAGCAAATGGGCTGGGGACCAGCACCACGCTGCAGAATCTACAACGCCTCTTCATTCCATGCCCTGCCCAGCAGCTTTGCCAGCCCTCCTTTCCTGTGTCAACAAAGAGTGGTGACGGTTTAGCTCAAACGGCTAACCGGTTTGGCATATCAGACCTGACAGCTGTTGAGCAGTTGAACCCACAGTTCGAGGCCAACTTCAACTCCATCCCTTGTGGCACCGATGTGCTCCTCCCAGGATCAACCAAGGACCCACAATGTGGTGCGTGCTCCGCAATGTTACTGTGCTGGCGCCTTTACTACTTGGCTGGAATTTTGAGGCCTTTGATTACACCAAGTCTTGAACGGGGTCATTTATTGCAGGTACTTTGCTGTACGAGTACATTGGGGTTGGTAATGAGCCCGGCATTGACTTTGCCATCCAACAGAGTGCAGTTGATGCTATCCCTGTGCCAGCTGCATCGAGCCAAGTCCCATATTACTTCATCATCTTTGGCTTGACAGATCAGGCCAGCCCTATGGCTCTGAGCAGTGGGAACTTTTACGCCTTTGGATCGTATGACCAAGGAAATACCCCACTGCAGTGGAACCAAGCTGACATCAACGTTTTGAAGGGTAGAGGCACCAATGTGCAGGTGGGCTTCACGCTTGGACTTGAGCCAGGTCCTGTACAGTACACATGTGCTATAGTGGCTGTTATACTAAGCCTCAATGAAGTTAACCTTGCCATGCTTGCAGGTCTTGGCCAGCTTGGGTGGAGACGGTACGAGGACAATCTGGGTCCCGTTATTCACACCAAGCCCCTCAAATCCAGATCCCTCAGGTACTCAGATGGCTGCGGCAGTCACTTCCTACGTCAACAAAGCTGTGGCATCACTCATTGCCTGGCAGACCACCTACAGCATCTCAGGCTTTGATCTAGATTTTGAGAATGGGCTTCAAGGTGAGATTGCCAACACCAGTGTGTTGCCAGGCAGGATGAGTTCAAGTCATGCTATCCTTGTGTTGAGTGTAGATGCAACAGGTAGTACTGAGGCAACATGGCTGAGCGCTTACTGCCAAATTGTGAAGCGACTCAAGCAGGCGAGTCACAGCATCCTCTTTGTGGTGTACTAGCATGCCCCTTTGTAAGTTTGGGTTGTTCCAACTGCTGAGTTGTGCGTGCAGGCTGGAAGCATCATCACGTTTGCAGCATTCCCAGGCACAGAACAAGCTTATGTTGACTTGTATCAGTGTGTGGGACCTGCAAATGTTGACTACATCTTGTTTCAGACATACGCCATGTTTGTGGGAACCCAGCCTGATTCGGCAGCACAAATTGTGCAAGGCATATCACAGAGCCGCACAAGTAAGTCATGAGGAATCACACTTGTGCATGCGTGACCATCTAAACACCTCGAGACTGAGGCCTGATGCATATTGCAGGATTTGCCAGGACCAAGTTTGCAACAACTGTAGCGACGAGCCAAGCAGCAGATGTCGTGAGTTCAGCTGTTACTCAGTTGTTTGCTTCAAAGACCATCTTAGGCGCGGGGGTTTTCAGTGCTGATAAGAGTGCCATTTTGGGAAGCTATGCCCAGGAGTCCAGTGTACAAAGCATTATCCTCCCTCCAACTTGACTATATATGCTGGTGAAGTCAGAGTTTCTTTTTTGTACGATCGTGTGTGTCCCATTAAAGTACATTGTTTGTTCCAGTTGACTACATTCAGGCGCAGAGCAACTCTCAAAGCATTTGCAAGTCACACCAAGGGCTTGGCAGGTGTACACACAACCTTGACGGCCTTGAACCCATATGCCTGCTGCAGAGCGTTCATGCAAGACAGGGCACTGTTTGGTAGGTGCTCAACCTTGCCATAGCAGGAGTGTGTTGCTGCCGTGAGCGTTTGCGAGCCGAGCTTGTGGGGCTCCCCACAATGATGATGCCTGGACAGCTGTAGTTGACCCCTCTGCTGTCCACAGGGCCGTGAGCATCACATGCTACAATCCACAGGAGTCCTGGAAATGCAGCTTGAAGCCAGCGGGGACGTCTGGCAGGAGTCACAGCGCCAGGCCCGCGAAGGCTCCTGTAGCCACCAGCATGCTCCCCCAGGTCTCAGTGTCGGATGTTGAGCAGGTAGTCACCCAGGGTCAAAGATGCCAACTCCCAATCCCACTGCAGCCACCAGCCAGCAGCCACTGGTGCATGCAGTGGCCAGTGCAGCACTGTCCAGGGTGGGCAGCAGGCCTCTGCGTGCTGCTTTAATCCTGTACAATATGTCCCTCCCCAGCAAAGTCTGCGGGTGGACACTGTTGGGCTCCAGCAGAGCCGAAATAGCATCCATTGTTGTGCTGTTTAGGGTGATGAAGGTGCCGAGATGCTCTGCCAGCTGGTTGATAGCATCACGCAGCTAACATATGCTGAAAGTTGCTGTAGTTGCACGTGCTGCTGCCCCAGTCGATGCTCAGGCCATGTCACTGCCCCATCTCAGTCTACTATGCTTTTAGAACACTCTGCACAGCTTGAGGACCTCCAATGTCAGATGCAGCTCCAGAACAAGGACTTCCAGCGCCAGCTGCTCCAGCTACGGCAACAGCTGCAGGACAGGGAGGAAGTCATCAGCCAGCTGCAGCGACAATTCATCCAGGTTCAGGAAGAGGTGCAGGGCAACAGCCGGGGCCAGCTGCTTCTGGAGCACGCCATGCGCTCTGCCAGCGGCAGCAGGGCCAACAACGGGCCCAGCCCTCCACCTCCCCCCCACTCCGGCACACGCCTTAGACACTGACACAGCCAGCCACAGAGACCCCAGCACAGCCCCAGCCCCCAGTGCAGCCGTCAGCACAGCCTCAGCCCCCAGTACAGCCGTCAGCACAGCCTTCAGCCCATAATACAGTACAGCGGGCAGCACAACCACCACGCCCCCAGAGTGAGCTAACAGCGCTCATCCCCAGCTGGGCAAGGCTGCAGCAGCCTGTCCAACAGCCCCGCATCGACATTGAGGAGGGCAGCACAACCACCACGCCCCCAGAGTGAGCTGACAGCGCTCATCCCCAGCTGGGCAAGGCTGCAGCAGCCTGTCCAACAGCCCCTCATCGACATTGAGGAGGCGCCCGGCGGCGACATGGTGCTGCCTGAGGAGCAAGAGAGGCGCAAGCGCAGCGCCAATGTGGTGATGTATGGCCTCTCAGGGGAAAGCTCTGCATGCTTGAAGCAGGCAGCGGTTGAGGTGTTCCAGGCACTAAACCTGCCCCACGCTGGACAGCATGTGTTTGCAGTGGAGCCCCTGCCTACCCAGGGTCCCCACCCCCCTGTGGTCGTGCGTTTTGATGACCCTTACTGGAGCACACGCCTGCTGCGCTCCAAGCGTGGCTTGCGGCGGCTCCCTGCACTTGCCAGGGTGTACATTGCTGAGCATCTCACCAGGATCCAACAGGCTGAGAAAGCTACAAGGCAGCCCAGGTTTGATGCAGCTCGACAGCTGGGCCGTGCCTTCTGGCGGGGCAGTGAAGTCATGTTGCACCACAGAGAGGCCGCCCCTGATTCTGCCCCTGAGCTCTTCGCCTGCTAGGGGTACGGTCGCCGTGGCTTGCAACATCAATGCAAAATCATGCAGTGGCACATGCATGGCGGCCTGGCCGGCAACAACAAGCATGATGCACTTGCTGTGCTTGCTGCAGAACACCCAGCCCTCATTCTGCTCACAGAAACGCATGCCAGCCAGTTTGAATATAGAGCGCCCAACTTGCAGGGATCTGACTGCATTAGCAAGCCACGGCCCCAAGCCCAGCAGGCGAGGCGGGGGCCGCCAAGGGGAGGCATCGCATTCTTTGTTGCTGGTGGCATCAGACAGCATGTTAAAGAGTGGAAAGTGGCTGATGATGGCACTTACGTCATCCTGGAGCTTGCTGCAGGACTGCTCCTGCCGGATGAGCGGACAGCATATCTGGCAGTGTGCTACGTCCCACCCAAACATGGCCGTAACCGCAACCTTGAGACATCTGATGACCTGCAGCGGGATCTGGCAGAGCTGCCCATGGACAGCCCAGTCCTGACTGCAGGGGACATGAATGCCCACACTGCAGGGTTGACAGACCTGTACCCACCACAGGACATTTTCAGTGATGAGGACTCGGGCTCTGATGACGACACTGAGCCCGAGGACTGGCCTGAGAACTTCCTGACTGTGCCCTGCAGTAACATGCAACCCCCCAACACAAACAGCAACCACTGGGGCGAGGAATTTATCCAGTACCTGCAGGCCACAGGCCAAGCCATCCTGAACGGCCGGGTACCAGGTGACCTCACCGGCAAAATCACCAGGCGAGACAAGCGGGGCCCGGGAAGCTTGCTTGACTACCCAGCTGCGCGTGCGGCAGTGGCCAAGCATGTGGTGTCCCTGCAAGTGCTGGATGACCCCT